>VDFB02214621.1:0-76294 GCA_007258455.2 Sequoia sempervirens | reverse complement strand
CAATTTTTATTTTTGCAATATTTTTTTTGAATTTTAGTATGTTATATGGGTTAAACCTTTATAATTATACTTCTATGTACATGAAAAAGTGAGCATACAAATTAACTAGGTAAATTAACCCATTTACTCACAATTAGTTGTGGCACTCAAATTAAGAAAAGGATTATCAAATATAAATGAAAAAACAATGTTCTCACCAAAATAACCCTTTTTCCATAATGGAATTATGGTTGTTTCTTATGGATGGTATTATTTGAATACTCTTTCCTATAAGATAAAGTGATATTTGATGGATATTTCTAAATTACCTAGGATGGAATGCAATTTACATATTTTTATTATAAAATTGGATGGTAAGGATTAAAAGATGAGATTAATAGTTCATAATGGTTAATATCGATGGGACGAAGAGATGAGGGAAACTATCCTCATTTGGTTAGAGGATATGGGGAGAGATGAATTGAGGAAAAAATCAAGGGTAGATATTATCGTTGTGAAGATTTTATAGACAAATGGAAGGGGTACTTATGAGTACCAAAGGAGGATGAGCAAGTCCTTTGACCTATGTGATATTGTACCATGAACATGTCACATTTGCATTATGTGCATAGGGCCATAGTTATATAAACATGTCAAATAGTAATATATTTAATTAAATTTTTAGTAATATATTTAATTAAATTTTTAGATGAGTATGGGGGAAGAGGTAAACAAATAACTTGATTGATTTACCTAAAGTGGAATATATGAGAGGAATTATTAAATGGTTTATACTAGAAATAGGTGTGGTCAAATAGTGATGAATAGTGATTTTATTAATTTAATAATAAAATATTATTTAGTTAATAAGGGGATGAAAGTTGGATAATTAATTGAATAATTAGGATTATATTCAATCAATTATAGAGAAAATAGTTGGGTAATGATGATGGTTTATTTTTGGTGTCCACGGTTCCTCTTGGATATTACAGGTTTGATTGATGTAAAGACAAATGTAGTATGAATTTCATAGGGTTGTTATCCCATTAAAAATACACTACACCTAAGATATAATAATTGATAGAGACTTGAGGCATGTGGGTATGGATAAATTTTAGATAAGGATTTATGGTGATTTCCTAATCAAAAAATCACAATGCATGGTCCATAGTGGAGTAGTCCAAGTATTGGGTTTCCAATTTTAGTATATTTTCCGAAAATAATTAGACTTATTTAAAATACTATTATGAGCCAAAAAGTGAAATAGAATAGATTAAAAAGTTCAAAACCTACTAAAAATCATTGTTTCTACCATAATAGGATCCTTCTAGCTACCACCCCATGATGAATTTGTCTAGCTATATATATTTCAAGCTCTAGAAAGCCATACTCAAGAACTAGACAATTACTAGGGGAAATTAATAAAATACGGATGGTCATCCTAAATAGCACCTTTTCAATGATGCAAAAAAATTGATAAGTTGTGACATTCAAGTAGATATTTGGCACATGGTCTCTCTACTAAGTAGAGTAATGGGGATTACATCAACTTATACCTTTCATCCTTGGATGTTTAAGTTTGTAATAATCATATAAAAGGATAAATAGATGATTGATTGGGCTTAATTAATTACTGAAAAATTGCATGTGAAACATAGTAAACCCTTCTATATCAATTCTTATTTGATATATTCCATAAAAAGAAGAGCCATATTTCTTGTATTAATGAGAAATGATAGTTGGAAGAGGTTGAGGAAAGATTATGGTTTATTATTTCTATCCTTTGCTCACTTCAAATAATAGTATGATTTATTTAAGAGGGTGAAATATACATTAATCTTTTACATAATTTAGACCTAAGAAGGCCAGTTGACTAAAAGGCTATCTAATAATTCCTCCAAGGTTGTTGTACTATATGCAAGTTGTTTCATCTCATTTCTCAATTTATCCTACATTAAGAGAGAAGGATTACTAGGCCACCATACATACTCCCCATGTACACCCTAGTTATAAGATTGGCTTCTTGGATTATATGCTTTTCTAACTCTGAAAAGTGACAAATATTATAATACAAAGTTACAAAGGTTCAACACACTTCCACAATATTATATTTTCCATTTATGTTGAAAGAAAAATAGATAAAAGTATAGGGGACCACATGAAGCATGTGGCACACTTCAAATAATTTTATACTAACTATGTTTAAGATCATGAAGTAACCAAAAGAGGGTACTATAGGTTGATTTCATATCAAATTAATGAGTCTAGAATTTCATACCAAGAGCTAGACCAATTCTTAGATGACAATAAGATCATGTAAGAAAAATATTGTAAAGAGGGTATCTTCGAATAAATAATTCTCTCTTTAAATTAAATAGAAGAGTAATTTACTTCAAACTAGGATATTTCAATTAATGTTATTAATGGATTAATCATAGTATGTTGGAACAAAAAAATAATTTTCATGTCACCGCCGATGTGACTACCTTTCATGGCTAGGCATTGTGTTTTGTAGGGGAATGGCATGATCATGTAGGGTTCATCCAATAGTGGAAGTAGAAGGTAAATTCTTGTGCAGATTTACGGTTAGAGGATTGACCTTGTCAGGGGAAAAACTCTACAAAACCAACCCAATCCATTGAGGGAATATTTGTGTGGGCTATAAAAATCCCAAAGTCCAATGATCTATGTAACCCCTCTAGTGTGCCAATGACTCCCTACAATGTTTTTCATAGAGGACATACTATGAAAGGTTTATGAAAATAATTTTTTTAAAGGATTTGTTTGATAGGTTTAGAGGCTTTTGTTTGAGCTTATTTAAGCTCTACAAATGGATTTTAGAAACATGGTATGTGCATGATCATCATGGAAAAAAGAGGCCCTTAAGCGACGAAAAATTCAGAAAAATCAAAGTTAGACAACTTGTAAAAATTTGAATAAGTTATCTATATTATTTCAAAAATATGTAAGAATAGAATCTATAGAAAATTGAATGCAGTTTCTAAAATACTAGGTTTATTTTAAAAATAAAAATCTATTGAAAATTTAGGTTTATTAGTGAAATTTTGAAATTTCAATGCAGTAGTACTTCAATTTCAGGGAAAAAATAAGAAGTAGGTGTTTGTCTGACCACCCTAACCATAATGAAATGATTATTTTTTTTTTATAATATTTTAGATATAAGTAGAGGACTCATGTCCCGATGTGATGCATATTTTTTTGTAATTTTTTTCCAAGTAAAGAATTAATTATCAATTTTTTATTACAACTTTTAAAAAATATAAAAACTCATAAGTCTGACCACCTTAACTTGGTGAAAACTTCATGAAATTCAATTTTTTTTTAATCCTATAGTATACGAAGCATAGAATGTGATGCATGTTTTAGATTCAAAAAATGTGATATCGTTTGAAAGCTATAGATGTTTTTCAATCAACCTATCAATCACGACTTTAGTAGTAATTCAAATAGAAAATGAATAATAATTATTTATTAAATTCAAAGTAAAGAATAGTTTATATCCATGGAAAGCTGAGAATCTCCTTTAAAAATCCTTTTCATTTCATCAATTTTGGGTAAAAAAATTTGATCAGCCACATACCCTACACATACCCATCATATCACCACTTTTTGGCCCATCATGAACTTGCACATACCCAAGACCCATTTTGGATCACAATATTCAAATATATTTGTATACACATGGTATCTTTGTGGTGTTCTTTGACAATGTGAGGGATTTCCAAAAAGTTATCTATGATTATCAATGGATCTATGAGGTACATCTTATGTGGTAACCCTAGTATCCAATGGTCAACCATGCCTCTGAATCATTTACAACCATTTCAATTTGGGTAAGATTCTAAAATATTCCACTTTAATTTTGGTTTGATTACTATTTTGAATATAGCTAATTTGTTGGGAAATTTTCTAGATATTGATGAGGGTTCATCAAACTAACTACACACTACATATGTTTGCATCCTAGTGAAGATCAATACCACAAAAAGATAGATGTTAGCAAATATCTCCCTTAAAACTGTTGATGGGTTTTGGATGTAGACAATAGATTATGGTGTTTTTCCTTTATAATGTTACAAATGTTACATTCCTTGTTACATTTTTTCCCAGTGTTTCAAATGAAACTATAAGATTCAATATCCTTGGTGGTGAGATGCATCCATCCACCATTACTTAATGGAAAATATGACTCCATCACTTTCCAGGAAGGAAAATGCCATGCTTCTTGGAAGCAATTTATTAAATGGAGTTGGTTTTCCAAATATCCCATCATCTCCCTCATCACCTTAGACTGTGGATGGATCAAATCCTTTGAGGAGAGAAAGTGTTAAGGCTTCAACTAACCTAAATAAAAACACATATTTGGAAGAACAAATAGATAAATGAAATGAATGGATTCTAGGGGGAAAGTAATTAGCGAGGGGAAAAAGATGTTTCCATGAATGATGAGTGAGAATTAGGAAATTGGACAATTGTGTAAAGGGAAAGGAATAAAAATGAAGAAAATTTCAATATGTATCTTCAATCCCACACAAAATATGAATCTAAAATTTCAAATTATGAGAATTTATGATCCAACTAGATCCTTCTGTTTAGTGTAGTCATAGAGGAATTTAAGCATAGAGTATGGTTATTGCTAGATTGTAATATTTTCCTCGATCCTATTTTGTAATGGGTTTTAGCCCAAAAATATGTAACTTTGGTCCAACCCCTTAGCTACAACAACCAAGAAAAAAACATATAATGGATTAGAAGAGAAAATTAATAAATACAATCTAAAAGGGTCACCTTGACTTATGGATAGACTTTGAAAATCCAAAATAAGAAGAAAGATAAAGAGGAAGTACCTCCTTTAATAACTAGTTTTAAACAGAAAACAAAATTTTCAAAAAGTAATGTTTGTATCGTACAACATAAATTCTTTTCTATAAAGGATTAAATTGTAGTTTTTAAAATATAGATTCTCAACATCAATATCTAGGGAAGGGATATTTTTTCATAACTTTTTGTTACATATATTTGTTTTAAATTAATTTTTGAAGTCACTATAACTATAATTTGGACATATATGTGTGACATACAACCTAACTTGATGTGTATATATCAAAATACAATTTTTATTTTTGGGGTGAAACAAGGACATCAATACCTAGGGAATGGGTATTTTTCAAATTTTTTTACAAAGGTGAAAGGATGAAAATTATCGTTGACTATGGTTTAGGACATAGAACAACAATCTTCTACACTCTCATTCAAGGAGACCCTAGAGATCTCAATCTGAGGATGAAGCAGGGGAAAGAGATCTTGCAATAGGGTGTCCTAGGGTCTAATTAGAGACTAAAGAGGGGTTCACTACCAAGCTAGTGCTTGGAAAGACAAGTAATATGCAAGATTTAATGACAAAACCTAATGATATGCAAAACTCAAATGAATGACCTAAAGATGGATGCAAAATAGAATAGAAAGTGAGAGGAGCAAAGAGGGGCACATGGAAACCTATAGCTACTTGATTGAAGACATGAAATGTTGAATACACTAAAATTAATGAAGACTAGGACTCATACACTAGTCTACATGATTTAGTTCCAAATTAGGGTTTCTAGGTAGGAATAGAAATCTGGCAGGGATATGTCTAAAACACCTAAAATTTGGAAATACCCTTGAACTAGGACTCATATGCCAGAAGTGGTGTATCAATCCATTTTTTCCTTTTTGAAGAATTATGATCTGGATCTACTCTTCAACCTCTGCTTACGCCTCTCAACTTGATTTTTGGGTCTATATTGTCAAATTCTGCACTATAGAAATGATCTTCTAAACAAGGCAACAACTTTGATAACTTTAAACACTTGACAACTTTTCTCCAATCTTTCTCTTGAATATTTCTTCAACCTAGATCTACAAATCACACACTAAAGAGGGGGAAAAATGTTGTTTTATTAGTAGAAAGGGGTTTTCCTTGGTCAAACCCTATTTTTGGTAATCAAACCTTATAATGAAATCAAATGGAAAGGAGGAATGATGAATGAACAAAATGATATGTTTCAACTCACCAAACCCTATCAATAAAGTGCTACAAACATATATGCAATGGCTCCAATGGATAGAGATCTTGACTCTTGCTTGAATGTTGTGGATCTTGGATTGAATACTTGCTTGAATCATGAAACCATAAATCACAATTGTTAGCTCAAAAATAAACATGATGCATGATGACTTTGACATGATGCTTCATACTTGAATAATGCTAAAAAATTCTTGATAATAACTCTTGAATTCTCTTGTAAACTCCAATTTGCTATAATGTATGAATACTCAAGGTGATAAATCACTTATAAATTTTCTAGGTGAAAATCAATGAAATAACCTTGTATTTATACTTGTTTAGGAAAAAATTCCCAAAATTACAACACTACAAGTCGACATCAGATCTAGGAGGATAAAATCCTACCAAGAATTTGAATTTAATTTAATTTTGAGCAACACAAGACTCATATGCTAGAACTGGTGTATGAGTCCCGTTAGGCTAGGCTATGGGACACATTTTTCAAGAAATGCTTAGATTCATGTGAAATCAGGATCAGGAAACTAAAACCTAGGTGTGACTTATATGCCCAAGCTGGCGTATGAGTCCTAGATCACTAAATTTGGGCCACACAACCTAAAATAGCATCAATTATTATTGGATGTTGGTTCATGTTGGGATTATCCTCAGAAAGATGCATTAATTAAGGCTTGTGGATGCAAAATAAGGCCAATCAAAGCATAAAAAAGCCTCATTAATAATGTACACCCTATATTAGTGTGAAAATATGGTATAACACTTTGTAACACCTTAAATAATGTACAATTAAGTTCATTTAGTTGATAAGGACCCAAGACCTAATGTGAATGTGTTAAACACATTACAACACTAAATCAAGGCAACATTAAGTCCAATCTAACAAGGAGGACCCAAACGAGTGTGAAAATGTCACGGATGACATTTTTTGACACTACATTTAGCCTCCACTTTAGTGAGAGGATGAACTTGCTTCAAACTCACACTAAAGTAGACCAACACACATCAAGAGGGGTCCTAATACACCAATGCTAGTAAGATAGGAAGAAAATGATCAAGAGTGTTGTGCAAGCCCCCAGGATCGAGATCATATGACAAACCAACATTGGTACAATTGAACACACATAAAAAAATGATATAAGGAGCAATAATAAGGCACAAGCATACACTTCCAAAGACATAAAGAAGGAAAAAAGGGATGGATCAAGCCTCCACCATTTGTCCCACACGATGTGGATTAGATCTAAACTGTTTGTCCAAAAAATACACACTCACTCTGAAGCAATGTAACTTTAGGTTGTAAGTTGGGTGAGTATTTGAAAGGTGAGACACATATGCATGTGGCTGGTATGCATTCACACAAACACGCAAGTGGCTATGGGAAGGTCATGCCTCAGTTCAACTTCTCATTCAACTAGACCAAAGATATACCTCTTGATAACTTTGATAAGGTCCCAAACAAAAGTGAACTTCAAGCCTCATGAGGTAAGCAAAGCTTCACATGCTTGAAACTCATGAAAAAACAAGATGGATCTAAAGGAATGCAAAGTGTGTTATGCAAGGTGGCCATATAACCGAAATTATGCAAAAAAATAGTGAAAGGAATGTTCAAAGGAGTCTTTCTTAGTTCATGTAAGGTATTAACTTAGGGAACATTGTGCCTAATGTCTCCAAGAGAGGACCAATCAAAGAATAGAATATTCAAAACTTAGGGGATGAAATGTGTTGCATCAAGCCACTAAGAGGAATGTAATATGCTAAGAGAGATCATGCTCTTGAAGGACATCACACCCAATGTCACCACAAAGTGAAAGATGCATCGTAATAAGTAAGAAGGCTACACCATGAAACATGAAATGCAAAAAAATAATTTCAATGTATTGCCCTACTTTTAAAAAATTGCTAAACACCATACTGTGAGCACTTACTTTAAAGTAGCAAATGATAAATGCTAACAATAAAGAGGACATGAGAGCTTATTTGGAAATCCCTATGCCAAGTCATATGTTTCCAAATAAAAGCTACTACATGCAAAAGGAAAGAGAGGGATTTCCCCCAAAATTAAACTCCAAACACATGAGGAATCCATGGATTCGGGGTTAGTATGTTCTTGTTACAATGTTTTCATAGAGCTCGAAATTGTTGCCATTTCCTAAATACTCATAGAACTAGAAGAATGGAAAAAAGAGATTGAAAAAAAAGAAAACCCTTCTGGGTCAACATGGAAGAGACATGAATGTCTTGACACCTTGTGTTATCCCAAAAAGGAAAATAGAAGACAAAGAAAATATAAAGGAAAAACTTTTAGGTCAACATGGAAGAGAAATGAATGTCTTGATGCCTTGTGTCATCCCCAAAAGGAAAATACAAGACAAATGAAAAGATAAATGAAAAGCTATTGGGTCAATATGGAATAGACATGAATGTCTTGATGCCTTGTGTCATCCCCAAAAGGAAAACATAAGAAAAATGAAAATATAAATGAAAATCCTCTAGGTCAATATGGAAGAGACATGAATGTATCGATGCCTTGCGTCATCTCGAAAAGGAAAACACAAGACAACTGGAAAAGATAAAATGTTTATGACATAAAGAGGAATTTAGGTACAAAGAGAGAAATTTCACAAAGAGAGAGATACATCAAATAGAACAACACGGGGGATCACATTACACACCTGCAATCACACACAAAACATGAAAAATAAATAAAAATACAATACTAGTAAGGCACATGCGATTTAACCTATGAGTAGGTCATCCACATCCCAATCATGTTCATTGTATATCGAAGGTGGAAAACTAGCCAAAGGGATAATAACAAGTTCTGAACTAGGGTCATTACCAAGTTCAACACACTTCTTAGGAGAATTTTCATTTAAGCTCATAGAAGAGGAAAACAATGTATTTAATTTGTTATCCACTTCTTCATAAATCTTAGAAACCTCATCATCATCATGCAATTTAATCACAACGAGAGGTCGAAGGAGAATTTCCAAAGAAGGGTTTAACTCCTATTGTAGTTTTCGTATAGGATCTTTTTGTTTTAGAAAACAAGGAGACTCATCATGCATTGCTTCTATCAAGTTTGGATCTTGATTTTCTTTATTTCTTTCTTTGTTTAACCTTTGAGCAAGGGAACGCCATTTACGCCTACTCTCTCTAGCACTTTTATTTCTCTTATTATGACTTTTAAGTTGTGTTTGTGTGGGAGCGGGTTTATCAACCATAGGTTTCTTTTCTTCCCTAAGGGGAGGAACAGGAGGAGCCATGGAAGGTTCTTCAAGCACTTTCTCTTTAGCTTTGTAAAAAAAATTTATTTTAGGAGGTATAATGGGATTTCTTTCATTATCTCTTGGTCTTTTGTATGAAATAGGAAAAGGATTTAGTTGGTCTTGTTTGCTTGGAATGTCTTTAGGATCAATCATGGTTTCGTCAAGGATGGTAGGCTTGTTCATAAGCTACGGCATGTTTTTAAGGGATAGTTTTTCTATGCATTTCACCTTAAAATTTTGGTAGGATTTGAAAAATAAGTATTCTTGAGGTTTAATAGGTTCCATAGTCTCAGGACAAAAGAAATCTAATGAAAAGTTCCCATAGGAAGACAAAGGGCTAAAGCCACTATGATGCATAATGAAAATTTCATTGTCAAAGGGAAACTTTAGGAATTTATGTACGACTGATAGGATGACTTCCATGGAGTGTATCCATGGATGACAAAGCTTCACACAAAAATGATCTGAAGTTGATATGATGGAGAATGGGACATATAATTTTTTTAGTACTATTTGTAAAGGTAGGGTGATCGATCCCATCATTGGGCAAGTGAAACCATTATGCATTTTTATCGATGCTTTTGGTTTATCATATGTTTCTTGATATATTTCAAGCACAAGTAAGAATTCCTCAGTGATCATGTTCTCTCCATAGATGATATCAACTAATATCCCATTAGTGGGCTTATCCTACATTCGACTGACTATGTAGAGAGGACCATCAGCTACATTTATAATGATGTCATCAAATGAGAAAGCAATGTCAAGAGGATTTTTAGTTCGTCCCTTATGATGTTGAGTTTCAACCAATGCAACCAAACCATCAATAGTATTTTTTCTATAGAATCTTGTTTATCAGTATCCATGTTGTCATCATCCATTTCAATATTCATCACATCATTTCTCATAGTTTCATTAGCTTTGACAAATGACATGTTATGATTTGGCATGGGGTTGGTAAATATTTGAAAATTTTGGTTTGGAGGGGCAACAAACTTATTTCCTTGATCATTAACATTGTCAACTGAAAGTCGACCAGAATCAATGAGGTCTTGCAAAAGATGTTTAAGAGACTTACAATGTTCTGTATCGTGTCCATTTTGTTGGTGATAATGACAATAAGCATTGGATTTAAAGATTGGAGGTAAAGGCTTATTAGGATCAAGAGTTTTAACAGGAGGCAAGGTAATGATTTTATGTTCTAAAAGTTGTGACATTATGTTATGGAGGGTATCAGGTAAGGGAGTGAATTTCCTAGTCGGATCCCCAAAGGCGAAAGGAGTTTTTTTCCTTATAGCAACCACTTGGGTATCAACATGTTGAATTTTTTTTTGAGTGGAGTAAAGTTGAATGAATCCTTTATTTTGTTTTCTAAAAGGTTGATAATTATTTTGGTTTGTAGATTCAAACTTCTCAGGATGGCTAGAGGTGGATTTTGTATCACAACTACTAACCGAATTTTGATAATCACGAAGGGAAATACACAAGTGCATGAAGGAGGGGAACTTCATCATGACAAGCTTATCTTTCATCTTACTTTGAAAATTTTCTATAAACATCTTTTCAAGGTGAGGGCCAAGAACCTTTACATCAATTTGGGAATAAAGCAATTGGTAACTTGAAATAAAGTTGGTAATCTTTTCCTTTTCTTTTTTCTTACATCTCATCAAATTAACTAATGTAATCTTAGGGGTCATATTCACTTGGAAATAGTTTATAAATGCATCAACCAACTCATTGAATGAACAAATTGAGTTATTCAATAATGAGGAGAACCATTCTAAGGTGGTATCCTTGAAGGATCTAGGGAAAAGTTTAGCCAAGAGCTTATCCCCAAGATTAAACTCACTACATAAGGTAGTATAAATGGAAACATGGTTAGAAGGATCTCCCTTCTACCCATATTTCTTGAATCTAAGCACCTCTATACCTTGTGGCATTGGTGCTCTCAATATCTCCAAGGACAAGGGATTGATTTTGAAATAATGTGTAGGTTGGCCATTTTGATTTTGGTTTATGGTGGAAACTTTCTTTTGAAGGGATGAAACGGTTTGAAAAAGTTGGTTTATGAGAGGATCATTTTTTGCATTTTGAGATGGAGGTGTGTATGTGTTTAATGGACAAGTGAATGGAATTATTATGAGAGGTAAGGTGGTAGGAGATATGTTATGTGATGCCACAAAGGTACTATGGAAGCTAGTGGAAATACCCAAGGAAGGGATCACATTACTAGTTATAGGTTACATTGTCTTTGTAACTTAAGGGTGGGTGTAGGTAGGAATAGAGGCAATGGTTGTGGGAGGAGGAATTTGAGTTCCTCCTTTTCTTGTGACATTGTTTGAAGCTAAAGGATAACTAGTGGTTGAACTAAGACGTTTACCAAGAATCTAAGCTATGCTATGCGCAAGCTCTATTCCATTTCTACTTTCAATTATGCAATAATTTTTTTCTATAAGAGGGATAGTAGTGATTGACATGTTTTCAATGCTCTCTTGATTTTGTAAGTTTGCTAAATCTACACGGATTTGGATTATGTTTTCTTGCAGAGTACTAGCAACCATGGTTTCAACATGCGTCACACTACTTGAAGGTAAAGAGTTGTTAAGGGTATGATCCATACCTAGTGAATTAGTGTCCACTAGTAGTAAAAGAGCTAGATAACCCAAGATCCATGATGATTATGCTATCGTAGGATGACATGAGTCTCAAACTTCATCTCACTATAGTATTAGCAATAGGACACCAAGTAGAAAAGCTAATACAAGAGACAATCAAGAATATGCAAGATGCAATGAACACAAGGTAAATGTTATTTAATCTAATTCTGATTCAAATGGAATTAAGCTAGATACAATGAAATGAATGCAATAGAAATTATGCAAACTAAAATAGATAACTAACAACAACAAACTAAAACAAAGAAATAGAGAATTTAATGTTGAAAAATGTAGTCTAAAATTTGAAATGGGACAAAATCACCCAGAGGGGAATATGAGTCCCAATTAGGGTTTTTCAAGGATCTGAACAGTGAATAACAGTTAGGAAAAAATGCCCAAAAATTAGGAAAAATCTTTTGTATTGGGACTAAATCACCTAGAGGGGCATATAAGTCCCAGATTAGGATTTTTGCATCATTTTCAATAAATTTTGTGTGAATGTTAAATGTTTTCTATTTTGGATGATCTCTAAGATAAGTGAAAATGCATATTTTAGATGAAATTCAATGATGCAAGATGCAAAAATGCAACCTATATGCACTTTACTTAATGCAAGAATTAGAAACCCTAGAATGCCAATTAACTAATCCAAACCCTAATGCAATGTTAATCCAAGCTAAATCTAGGATAATCATGTGCTCCAAATCAAAATTTAGATGTTTTAAATCTAGGTTCACCAAAATGAAAGGAGGAGAACTTTCATTGACTATGGTTTAGGACATAGAAAAACAATATTCTACACTCTCATTCAAGGAAACCCTAGAGATCTCAATCCAAGGATAAAGTATTCAAAAGATATCTTGCAATAGTGTGTCCTAGGGTCTGATTAGAGACTAAAAAGGGGTTCACCACCAAGGTATGGCTTGGAAAGACAAGTAATATGCAATATTTATCGACAAAATATATGATATGCAAAACTCAAATGAATGACCTAGAAATGGATGCAAAATATAATAGAAAATAGGAGGATCAATGAGCGGCACCTGGAAACCTATAGCCACTTAATTGAAGACCAAAAATGTTGAATACATTGAAATTACTGCAAACTGGGACTCATATGCCAATCTAGGTGATTTAGTCCTAGATTAGGGTTTTTAGGCAGTAGCAAAAATCAAGTAGGGATATGTCTGAAACACTTGAAATTTAGAAATACATGTGAACTAGGACTCATACGCTTGAACTAGTGTATCAGTCCACTATGGCCTTTTTAGAAAATCAGATTCTAAATCTACTCTTCAACCTCGGCTTTGGCTTCTCAACTTGATTTTTGGGTCTAGATTGTCAAATTCCGTACTATATAAGTCCTTGAATGATCCTCTAAACAAGGAGACAACTTTTCTCCAATCTTACTCTTCAATATTTCTTCAACCTAGATCTATAAATAACACACTAAAGAGAGGGGAAAATGTTGTTTTGTTAGTAGAGGATTTTCCTTGGTCAAACCCCATTTTGGTAATCAAACCTTATAATTAAATCAAATAGAAAGGAGGAATGATGAATAAACAAAATGATATGTTTCAACTTAGCAAAACCTAGAAATAAAGTGCTACAAACATGTATGAAATGGCTCCAATGGATGTAAATATTGACTCTTGCTTGAATGTTGTGGATCTTGGATTGAATGCTTGTTTGAATCATGAAACCGTACATCACAATTGTTAGCTCAAAAACAAACATGATGAATTATGACTTTGACATGATGCTTGATACTTGAATAATGCTCCAAAATTCTTGATAATCACTCTCGAATGCTCTTGTAAACTCTAATTTTCTATAATTTATGAATACTCAAGCTGCTAGATCACTTGTAAATTTTCTAGGTGAAAAAGAGTGAATGAGTCCCTCCAAGCCTGAAAAACAACATCAGCAACATTTCAGATGTGATTTCCAGTCTTCATTATGGTTTTAGGTGCACACTTTTAGTCTGAATCATTTATGTTGCATTTTACTATTCAGTTTTAGGTTATTTTACATTACATAATGTGTTTTCCAGCATAGTTTAAATCTTAGTTTTGCATTCATAATCATTCACTTAAATCACTTAATTTTCATTTATTTTACTTCATTTAGCTTAGACAACATCATACATCTCCTAATTTGAATGAACCCTTAGCATTTTTGGCCCTATCTCTCTCCTTTTAGGTGAAAAACCCTAGAAGAGCTAGAGAAGTACATAGTAACCCAAAAATGTATGGTTCAAGAAAATTTTAAAACACCTTAAATAAGGTACAATTAAGTTCATTTAGTTTATGAGGGCCCAAGACCTAATGTGAATGTGTTAAACACATTACAACACTAAATCAAGGCAACATTAAGGCCAATTTAACAAGGATGACCCAAACGAGTGTGAAAATATCACAGATGACATTTTTTGACACTACAAAAGGTTTACTATTTTTCCACCTCTACACAACAAAGAGCTTGATGTTCATATAAAAACCTATGTTTAGTAAAAATTAAAAATTAAATACATGATAAAATTAAAATATATCAAAACTATACTTGTTGGAAAGCTTATTTTGAAGGCTACAATCTTGCAAAATATAATTTTTAAATGACATTATTTAGTCCCTCAAAAGGTAAAGAAAAAGTGGTTTTTTTGTAGCAATTCGATAGGTGCGAAGGAGACTCCATTATGGGTGTGATTTAATAATAGAGGGGTTCTATCTAAGGGAGTTTGATCTAAGGGAGTCTTATCTATCACTCTTCAATTAAAACCCTTTAGATGGAGCCTCTCAAAACTTAAATCATTAGTTTTTCTAAAAAAAGTGATTTTTTAGGAAAAAAATTCATGTCCCAAAAGCAAGACACACTATTGTGGTAACACCCCTTTGCAAGATGGTTTGATTCAGAAAAGTAAGTTGTGTTGGAAATTGACTAAGTATCAATTCAACTAATTCAAGGTAATAATGTATCTTATTTTGGGTTTGAACCACTCTGCAAATGAAGGTTTCACTCTGTGCCTCTAACATTATTTTATTGGATGTTAGTTGTATCTAACTCCAAGATTTCATCATGTTTAGAAAATTATATTGAAAGATATGAGTAATAGAGGTTCGACGTGGTGATATTTAGTTATTCTCTATGTAGTGCATGTATGCGGAAGATTTTGCACTTCTCTGCAGATGAGGCTTTGGCTTTGTGATTTTAAGGATAAGTTTCCAAATTGTAGTAGAGTATGAATTCAAGTTGGCATCAATTTTTTTCTTTCACTTGTTGATATATGGATACATAGTTGAAGGATTTTTTTATTAGGTCTCATTTCATGTTGACAAAGCAATTTTAAGGGTATGCAAAGGCTAAATAAGTGTTGTAGTGTTTTGTGGGATCTATTATAGGTTCACACTGACCTATTTTATGTTGCACTAAGATTTGAACTATGGCACATAGTATGTATGAATTTTTTTGGAGCTAACAAGTCATATTTTGAGTGTTACATCTAATTAGGCTAACCTAATTGATGTTAGAGTTGATGCAACTATATATGTTCAATCCTTTCAATTTTTTGATGAATTACATGAACATATGATGTGTTATGTGAAGATTCTACATGTGAATATGATCAAAGTAGTGTGAATTTAAGTTGTGAATGTTGAGTAGAAGATTGAAGTAATGTGAATGAAGAGGAAAGAAGAGTGTTAGATCTGATTCAGATGAAGTGTCTAAAATTAGTTTATTGAGCTTTGTGCTAGAACTATATTTCATGCATATGAAAGATGTAATTGTAATAGTTCAAAATAGGTTATGATCCACCATCTCTCTTCTATATTTTTCTCTATGGATAGTGAGTCCACTTGCAGGGAGAAATTATATAAATATAATAGAATTGGTTATAATATATTGTGAGCTAATCCTCACCATGGATTTTCCCATTTTGGGTTTTTCATGTGTTAAAATCTTGGTGTTCATGTGTTATGTGATGTTTTGAATGTTTCATGTTTTCTTTATTTATTACAATTATACGGTTTGGTGATTGGATTTTTAATATTTGAATGGTTTAAGAGAATAATGATTCGCATCCCTCTTAGTATTCTAGGTGTTCAATAATTGGTATCAGAGCATGGTTCCTTGGAAGGAACTTAACTTCCTTGGGAAGGTCTTGGATGTTGAACTCATGGCTGATAGAAATTTTCCTATTCCCTTGGAAGGGATTATAACAGTTGGAATCATAGAAGAAGATTGCATGCTTGAAAAACATGGAGAGCGCAAAGGCTCCCTTGAAGATCTTGAAATGACTAAAGATGAAAATAGAGATTTGAAATAAAATATCAAAGAAGAAAATGAATGCATCAGAAAATTGAGAAAGAAAATCAAGAAGTTAAGAGAAAGGCATAAGGAAGTTAGTGAGCAATTGAAACAATAAAATCAATCCATCACTAGTCTAAAAGTGCAAGTTGAAGAAAAGAAAATAATAGAAGAATGTTTGAATGAAATGGTGAAAACAAAATTAGAGGAATGTACAAGGCTTAAGAAAGAAGTGGTAAATATGAGATTAGATTTGAAGAAAGAATGAATTTATGAAGAAAATTTCAAAATGAGTTCTACAAAACTTGATGAGAGGATTGCAAATCAGAAAGGCTATAAAAATAAAAGTTTATTAGGGTTTGAGATAGAAGAAATTTTACAGTTAGATCATACATCAAATACTAAATATAAGATTGATGATAAGAAGACCAATGAAAAGATCCAGAATCAAAGAAATGAAGCCAAAAGACAACAAGTAAGACAACCAAATGCACAAAGGTACCCATATTTTAATGGTTTTTTTATTCTTGCAATAAATTTGGACATAAGGAAATGGTATGTAGAAGTATAATGATTTTGAATGTCCCATCCTTTTCTCGTCAATGTTTTACATGAAAAATATTTGGTCATAGAGCTAGTGAATGCAAAAACAAAAAGATGAATGACTATAACAATGGTAGAATGATTAAATCTTTCAAAGGCTATTGCTATACATGCTATTGATTTGGACACAAAGATAATCAATGCAGATCTAGAGGGAATAGATGGAATAATGTTTAGAAGAATGTTGTATGTTACAATTGCAGTGGACCTAGACATATTGCTAAGTTTTGCGGAAGCAAAAATACAAGGAAAGATAATCTAATAAAGAGGAATGAACCAATTAAAAAGGTGGATTTGGTATAAAAAAAGAAGGAATCAGAAAAGATCCAGAGAAATATGGAAGAGGCATAAGTCAAGGAAGAATTTGTACCATCCTCTGGTGAGGATGTTTCCTTTGGAAACTAAGCTAAGAGTTGTCTTAGGGGAATATTTAATGGAATCCTTTTGTCCCCCACTAGACAAGAGGTGATGATCCCTCAACATGAAGATATATGATGTATAACAACATTCTTGATCTATTAGTGAATCTTGTGAAAGAAAACATCTTAATGTAGATGTTTGTGGAGCATTCAAAGTTGATAGTGCACATAGATAAAGGGTTGATAGATTTATTATTTGAAACATTCAATGAAAAATTATGTTAAATCAAAGGATATAAGTGATTTATCTAAGGTGAATTAAGTTCACAAAGGAATTTAAGGAGTATAGTAGCAAGGAAAGAATTCAAAGTGTTCAAAGTGAATTGAGATTCAATTCTTTGAAACCCTAGTTTAACAAGTGAAGAAAAAGGTATTTACAAACCTATTTACCTTATTTTTCAAAGAAATTTATTTGAAAAGAAGTTTTAATCTATTTTGTAATGGCTGCACTGAGGGTTGTCGAGGTAATAGAGAAACCACAACCTAAATTCAAGAAATATATCGTGAAACCCATATAAGATTTCCTATTAGGTGCATTTTATCATATTTCATATGGGGTTTTTCAGCTAAGGATATTAGGATCTATATTCATGGGAAAATTGATGAATACCCTCACATTAAGCTAGGATATTTATGGGAAAATGAGCTAACTAGAGAATATTTCACCCTAAAACTAGAATATAAAAAACCTAGTTGCTAAGAAACTAGATGTATGGCAATTATTTTTTAACATTTTCTATGAGAAAATTGGGTTAGAATGGCATTAACCAAAATTCGTGATCAGTTTGTTTAGACTAATATGACCAACATGATAACTAAGGAAGTAATAAGAGAGGTTACCAATCTATGCTCCATTAGACCCATTCCTATTTTGAAATCTGTAAAAAATGAAGTAGTTATAGAACTTACTTGTGCTACTTATGACAAGAAAGCCCTAACCATTAATAAAATAAAAAAATCTTGTTGTTAGGTATGTTGAAATGCTAATTGTATATAATATCTATTTTACCAACAAGTAAAACCTACTATCTGCCACCACAATTAATGTGGCATAAGAAATGGTTGAAAAGGGTGTAGATTATGGTCTTTGCGAGTTGCTAAGGAAACAACTAATGGAGAACCTAAAGCAAACAAAGGAGAATAAGTATACATTTAAATATGGTACTTTGGTTATGTGTTTGTTGTTTTATTTCTTGAAGGAGATTCCTATAACTAGAAGTGTTAGCTGGTTGAAAGGAATACCAGTTGCCCATCAGATTACAGATTTCATGAGAAATCTTGGAGATGTTAAAGCATAATATGATACTCTTGTTGGTTTCTTTTTAGTTCAACATAAGAAAATAGGGTGAATCACCTTTTAGGAGATGAAGGACACAAAGGAAAAAAAATCCCTCCTATTTCACTCTTAGTTCATTCAAGGAAACCCTAGAGATCCCTCAACCAAGTTATTCAATTGTGGGGAAAGGGGTTGTTGCTATGGAAATGGAAAAATTATCGCTCTACATTTTCCTCACTTGATTTGGGGATGGTTAACATTAAAATGGACCTAATGTCACCTTGATCTAGTGTTGTAATGTGTTTTACACATTCACAGTAGATTTAGGGCCCTTTTAAGCTAAATAGACCTAATTTTTCCTTAATTTAGTGTTGTAAAGTGTATTTATTTACGCATTCACATTAATTTTTCAACCCTTGCAAACTAAATCAACTTAATGGTGCCTTATTTAGGGTGTTGTAAAGTGTACCTTTACACTTTCAAACTAATCATGTCCAAGTCATTAGGCATCAAGCATGTTCTTGAGCTAGTGTTGTGATGTAGTATTCAAGATCCATTTGCAAGCAATGTTTCACATCCAATTTGAGATCAAGATCTACATTCTTCACATGTGGACAATTCATGATGGATTGCATATTTAAATTCTAATATATCATCCAAGGTATCATCAATTCATGTTTCATGTCCTTATTTCACTGTTTCATCATTTTGTTTAATTTCCTAAAACGAAGTTTGACCAAGGAAAACCCCTATTCCCTAGGAAAACAACACTTTTTCTCTCTTTGTGTCATTGCAGGTTTATAGGATGAAGAAAAAGTGGATTTGAAGCCTTCAAAAGATTGCAAGGTTGTAAAAGTTGCAAAGTTTGTCATGTAATGTTGTCAAGGCTCACAGGAACTCAGATCTAGAGCAAGATATCCAACCTATCTACATGAAACCAGTGGGAAAAGGTTTATTTAATGCATCTTTAGAGGCTCACAATGTTTCACTTCATAATTCTACACTTGGGACACTTCACAATAAAATGAGACTGATACGCCACTTGTGGCATATGAGTCCCAATATACCTATTTTTGGACATTTTCTATAGATATTGATTCAATAGTTCTAGATTCATGTTTCCACCCAAAAACGGTCCTAGTTTGGGATTGATACACCTAGACTAGTGCATGAGTCCTAGTAGATTTTAAACAACAAGTTTCTAGGGTTTTGGAGCTTTTCCTAACCTTATCAGTCTCTGAAGTGCACTTTTGTACTTTCTTAGTCTTTTATTCTGCGTTTTAGTTTCATTTCCCAGGTCATTTAGTTAGTTTTTGCATCTCATTTGCATTTATTATCTTTCCAAGCCCTAGATTGGTGGTGAATCCCCTTTTAATCTCTAATCACACACTAGGAGACTCTATTACAAGATCTCTTTCCCCCTTTCTATATTCAAATTGATATCTCTAGGGTTTTGTTGAATGAAACTTGGATAAACTTGTTAGCTCTATCCCTCAAAACATAGGGCATAATTTTTTTTGTGTTTCAATTTCAAGGTCTCCTTCAGTGTGATTAAATGAAAGGGGGGTCACTACTAAGTAAATGCTTAGAAAGAAGATAATGCAAGTACAATGAAAATCTAGCTATATGACCTAGGAAATAAAACTTATAGTCAAAATAATAAGTTAATAATTAATAAAGGGGCACTTCGAAAACTAGAGATGCCTAAGAAAAGGTTTGCAATCCTAAAATTATGATTTTTGATGTTGAACCAACAATTTTTGGGTGAGCTATGTACTTCTCTTGGACTCTTAGGGATTTTCACCTAAAAGGAGAGAGATAGACCCAAAAAATGAGGTGGTTCACTCAAAATAATGTCTGCAAGATGGAATTAAGCATAAATGCAATGATCTAGATGCAACAAAATGATAAAATTTATTGATTATTTATGCAAAACTAATGAAATATGAAGTGTTTGAAAACACAGTATGATATGCATAAATGAATTAGAAACATAAACAAATGAAATCAGAATTGAATGAGACTGAACAAAATGCACCTGGAGATGGGATGTTGATGTTGGAAGATTATGGAATCTGGCATAAATCACTGTTGATGACCAGTGAGACTCATTCACCACTGATGGCGAATCAATCCTTCTTCTAGTAAACTTTGATGGAACCAGTTTCTAACTGTTGAGAACTAAATTCTAATGAAATCAAATTTCTATCCTGAAGGTGGGACTCATTCGCCACTGATGGAGAATTAGTCCTTCTCCAAAATTATGTAAATTCAAGGGTCAGTTTTGTGGGTCCAGATCTGCACTTGTCTTCTTGTCAGATTGATAGAGCCAAATCTGTAGAAAACAAACTGAATGTTGTCTCCAAGCTTGAATTAGGGTTTAGTTGAATTGAATCACTTTTATGACTTTATGACCACTTTTCAACACCTATTTCTATGGCAATTCTTCCGACAATACCTACAAACACACATGTAAAGATGGGGAAAATGGTTAAGGGTTAGAGTATAGGGATTTTCCTTGGTCAAATCCCACTTTGGTAATCAAACCCTTGATGAAGAAATGAAATGAAAAAAATAAAGGAATGATGAATAAAAAATATGAAAGTGTCCTAAACTCACCAAAACCTTATTGTTGAAGTCTGGAGATATGTCAATGGCTGCTCCAAGATGCTTGATAATTGCTTGATCAAATGATGCAATGATGCTTTGAATGCAAGAATGCTAGTTGATGTTGAATGAGTGAATGAGATGAATCAGGATTAAAATGGATGGAAAAAAACTTATTTATACACACTTATGCCCTAACAACCCAAGTATACAATATCACAGGCTGACATAAGGTCTTAATGAGTAAAAACCCAAAAGAAATTTGAATTTATTTTGAATTTTGTGCCAGGAGGGATTCATTCACCACCCATGGTGAATGGGTCCCACTCAAGGCTTGCAAGTGGGTGTCGGGAATTAAGTTTATTTTAATTTTTGTTGGGTTTGTATTCAAAAAAATACTTAATTAAGGCCTATAAGTGCATAAAAGGGCCAAATAAAGCATAAGAAAGGTGTAATTAGTGGTGACAAGCCTAGAAAAGCATGAAATATTGTTACAAGACTTTACAACACTTTGAAATAGGACTTGATAAGGAATAAAAAGGGAATATTTAGACGAATTATAATAAGAAGAGTCTAGAAAAGTGTAGAAATATGTTACAACACCTTCACAAGACATCATAATTTGAATATTAAGTACCTAATGTGAATGTTTAAGTTACACTTTAACATTATTAAATATAGGAAAAATAAGTCAAGCATCACAGGAAAATGATCTAAATGACCATGAAAATGTTCAAGATCCTATGTTTTTCTATGGTACATTGAGCCCCCACTTTAGTGATAGGATGAACTTGCTTCAAACTCACACTAAAGTAGCCATGCATATCAAGAGGGATCCAAATACACTTATGTTAGCAAGATGGAATGAAAATGATCAAGAGGGATGATCAAGACCCCAGGATGAAGATCCCATGGAAAATTAAACATAAGAACAAAGTAACATGCATATTAAAGAGAGAAATAAAAGGAAAATTTGGATCAAGCTTCGATTTTTTGTCCAACTAGTTGTAAATTAGATCTACGTTGTTTGTCGAAAAAATAAAAATGCATACTCACTCTAGGGTGATGAAACTCATGGTTGTCTACTGAGTGAGAAGGACCAAAAGGTGAGAAACATACACTCAGGTGGTATGTACTCACAAACACATAGGTGGCTATGGGGAAATTCGTTCCTTGAAATGGGATTCCCACTCAACCATATCAAAGTTATATCTCTTGATAACTTTAATAAAGTGCCACAAAAGAAAATGTCAGTTCGTACTTCACAAGATAAGAAAAGCTTTGTATGCTTATAACTCATGAAAAAATGTGATGGTACAACAGGCATGCAATCTATGTTATTATTAAATTATGACTGGTCATTAGTTAAGTGTTAGGATTAGCCTTAGAGAAATACATTAAATAAGGATTGTGGATGCAAAATATAACCAAATAAGGCATAAAGAAGCCTAATTTTAGCAAGGAGGGCCCAAACAAGTGTGAAAATGTAAAGGGATAAATTTTTCTACACTACATTTATCCCCCACTTTAGTGATAGGAGGAACCTACTTAAAAATCACACTAAAGTAGAAAAACTCGCATCAAGAGGGGTCAAAGTGCACTAAGGCTAGTGAGATAGGATGGAAATGATCAAGAGGATTGCACAAGCCCGTAGGATCAAGATCCTATGGAAAAACAACATGGGAACAAGAGAACACATGCAAATAATGTAAGGAGCAACAACAAAGTACAAGCATACACTACCAAATACATAAAGAAGAAAGAAAAAGAAAAAGAAAAGGGTGGATCAAACGTCGACCATTTGTCCAACATGATGTAGATCAGATCTAAGTTGTTTATCCAAAAAAATTTACAAATGGAACATGATGTCCAATATGCAAACTAAATGTACACTCACAAGGGCTAGCGGAACCTCAGGTCATCCACTAGGTGAGGCCCCAGTGAGACACATACACGTGTCTGATATGTACTCACATAGACAAGCAAGTGGCTATGGGAAATTCATGCCTAATTTTGGCTCCCATACACTAACCATACCAAATCTATACCTCCTGATAACTTTGATAAGGAACCACACAACTCAAACAACAAGAATTCATGAGGCAAGCAAAACTTCATATGATTGACACCCATGAACAAATACGATGGATCCATAGGCAAAAAAAGAATGTTATGCAAGGTGGCCATATAATAGATATTGTAAATGTGAAATAGTGTAAGGTACATTCAAAGGATTTTTCCTTAGTTCTTGTAACATCTTAACTTAGGGAACATTGTTCCTAATGTCTAGAAAGAGAGGACCAATCAGAGAAAAGAAAACTTGCAACTTAGGGGATGTAGTGTGTCGCATCGAGCCACTAAGAGGAATGCAATATGTTGAGAGAGATCATGCTCTTGAATGGAATTACACCCAATGTCACTACAAATAGAAAGATGTATCGCATGAAGTAAGAAGACTACACAATGAAACATGATTTTTAATTGAAATGCAAAAGAATAATGCCAATGTATGTCCCCACTTTAAGGAAATTTCTAAACACCATGCTCTAAGCAAGTAATTTAAAGTAGAAAATGATAAATGCTAACAATAAAGAGGACATGAGAGCTTATTTGGAAAGCCTTATGCCAAGTCATATGCTTCCAAATAAAGCTAGATCATGAAAAGAGGTTTCTCCCAAAATGAAATCCCAAAATCACATAAGGGATCCACGAATTTGGGATCAGTATGTCTTTGCTACAATGTTTCAAGAGAGTTCAAAATTTTCATCATTCCCCAAATACTCATGGAATAGGAAGAATGATATGAAGAGATCAAAAATAGAGAATTTTTTTTGGGTCAACATGGAAGAGACCTAAATGTCTCAATTCCTTGCATCATCCCTAAACGGAAAACACAAGAGACAAAAAATAAGTAAAGGAAAAATATTTTGGGTCAACATGAAAGAGACCTAAATGTCTTGATGCCTTGTGCCATCCCCAAAAGGAAAACACAAGACAAATGAAAATATAAATGAAAATATTTTGGGTCAACATGGAATGGACCTAAATTTTTTGGCACCTTGCATCATCCCCAAAAGGAAAACATAAGAAAAATGAAAAGATAAAGGTTTACAACATAGAGAAGAATGTAGATAGAAATAGATGAATGCACAAAGAGAGAGATGCATCAAATAAAATGGTACGGGGGATCACATTACACATTTACAATCACATAAAAGAAACATGAAAAGGAAAATAAAGATAAGAATAGTAAGGAACATGTGAGTCAACCTATAGCAAGTCATCTACATCCCAATCTTGTTCATCATATATAGAAGGAAACCAACTAGCCAAAGGGACAACATCAAGTTCTAAACTAGGGTCATCACCAAGTTCAACACTCTTCCTAGGAGAATTATCATTTAAGCTCAAAGAAGAGGAAAACAATGTATTCAATTCATTATGCACTTCTTCATCAATTTTAGTAATCTCATCATGATCATCCAAGTTAACCACATTGAGAGGTCAAATGATAGTGTCTAAAGAAGGATTTATCTCTTGTTATAGTTGTGATATAGAATCTTTTTGTTGTGGCGAAGAGGGAGACTCCTCGTCTATTGCTTTAGTCAATTTTGGATGTTTATTTTCTTTGTTGTTCTCCTTTTTAACCTTCAAGCAAGAGCACGATGTCTATGCCTATACTCTCTAGAATTTCTATTTCTTTTAGTATGATCTTCAACTTGTGTTTGTGTAGGAGCAGGTTTTTCAGCCATAGGTATCTTTTCTTCCCTAAGGGGAGGAATGGAAGGAACCATAGGAAGCTATTCAACCACTTTCTCTTTAGCTTTGTAAACTTGTTTTATCTTAGGAGGCATGACAAAAAAAAATTGGTTGTCTCTTGGTCATTTGTAGGAGATCGGAAAAGGATCTATCTTAGGTTGGTCTTGGTTATTTAGAAGGTCTTTTGGTTCAATCATAGTTTGGTCAAGGATAGGAGTCTCAGTCATGGATTGAGGCATGTTTCTAAGGGATAGCTTTTCTATGCATTTCCCCTTAAAATTTTGATAGGATTTGAAAAAGAATTCCTCACGAGGTTTAATAAGTTCCATAGGCTTGGGCCAAAAGTAATCCAATTAAGGGTTCTCATTGGAAGACACAGGATTAAATCCATTATGGTGCACAGTAAATATTTCATTGTCAAAGGAAAACTTTAAACATTTATACACAACCAATAGGACGACTTCCATGGATAACCAACCTTCACATGGAATTGATCTGATGTCAGGATGATGGAGAATGAGACATCTAATTATTTTGGTCTGATTTTTAGAGAAAGGTTGATTGATCCCATTGTAGGGCAAGAAAAACCATTATGTATTTTTATCCATGCTTTTGGTTTATCATATGTTTAGGTATGTGCAGGATCATGATGGGCCAAAAAGTGGCAATATGATGGGTATGTGTAGGGTATGTGGCTAATGAATTTTTTTACCCAAAATTGACGAAACAAAATGGGTTTTTAAAGGAGATTCTCATCTTTCCACCAATATAAATTATGCTTTACTTTGAATTTAATAAATAATTATTATTCATTTTCTATTTGAATTACGACTAAAGTCCTGATTGATAGGATGATTGAAAAACATCTATAGCTTTCAAATAGTATTACATTTTTTGAATCTGAAACATGTATCACATTCTATGCTTTACATACTATAGGATTAAAAAAATAAATTGAATTTCATGAAGTATTGACCAAGTTAAGGTGGTCAGACATACGATTTTTTTATATTTTTTAAAAGTTGTAATAAAAAAATCATTTAATTAATTATTTACTTGGAAAAAAATTACAAAAAATATGAATCACATTGGGACATGAGTCTTCTTCTTATATCTAACATCTTATAAAAAAATATTATCATTTTATTGTGGTTAGGTTGGTAAGACAGACACCTACTTATTTTTTCCCTGAAATTTAAGTACTACTGCATTGAAATTTCAAATTTTCACCAAATAGATTTTCTTTTTAAATAAACCTAGTAGTTTAGAAACTACATTCAATTTGCTACAGATTCTATTCTTACATATTTTTGAAATAATATGGATAATTTATTTAAATTTTTATGTCAAGTTGTCTAACTCTGATTTTTTTGAATTTTTCACCACTTAAGGGCTTGTTTTTTCCATGATGATCCTGCACATACCCATTTCTTGATAGAGTTCATGCACAAGTAAAATTCTTTAGTGATCACATTCTCTCCATAGATGAGATCGATTAATATCCTCTTAGTGGGCTTGTCATTGATTCAGGTGGCTATGTAAAGAGGACCATCAGGTGCATTTCTAATTATATCTTTAGATGAGAAAGCAATGTCAAGTGTCATCTTAGTTCATCCCTTATGAGGTTCTATTTCGATCAATGCAACCATTATCATTCATAGGTATTTGTTCAAAAGTATCCATATGACCTTGTTCAATAGTATCCATGTTGTCATAATTAGTGCCAATATTCATCACATCATTCTTCTTAGTTTCACTAGCTTTGATAAATGAAGTATTATGATTTGGCATGGGGTTGATAAATATTTGCAAGTTTTTGTTAGGAGGAGTAACAAACTTATTTCTTTGATCATTAACACCTCCAATTTGAAGTTGACTAGAATCATTGAGGTCTTACATAAGATGTTTAAGACACTTACAATGTTTTGTATCATGTCCATTTTGTTGGTGATAATGAAAATAGGAATTTCATCTAAAGTTTAGAGGTAAAGGATTATTAGGATCAACAGTTTTAATAGGAGGTAAGGAGACCATTTTTCATTCTAGAAGTTGTAACATTGTGTCATGAGGGTATTGGGTAAGGGAGTAAATTTTCTAGCTAGATCCAAAAATGTAAAAGAACTTGTCTTCTTTATATCAACAGCTTTGGTATCAACATGTTGAGTTTGTTGATGGGGATTTAGTTGAAGGAAACCTTTATTCTATTTTCTAAAAGGTGGATAATTTTTTTGGTTTGTGGATTCAGATTTTTCAAGACTTCTAGAGGTGGGTTTTGTTTCACAACTACAAACCGAGTTTTGATAAGCATGAAGGGCAATACACAAGTGTACAAAGGAAGGAAACTACATCATGCAAAGCTTATCTTGTATCTTAGTTTGCAAGTTCTGAATGAACATTTGTTGAAGGTGAGGATTGGGAATCTTTATGTTGATTTGGGAATAAAGCATTTGGTAGTGTGAAATAAAATTAGTAATATTTTCATCATCATTTTGCTTACATCTCATCAAATTAGCTACTCAACAAGTTATTGAATTAACAAATTGAGTTATTTCGTAATGAGGAAAACCATTCTAAAGTGATATCTTTCAAGGGCCTAGGGAAAAGCTTAGCCAAGAGCTTATCTTCAAGAACAAAATCACTACATAAGGCAAAATAAGTGGAAACATGGTTAGAAGGATCTCCTTTCCCTCCATATTTCTCAAATCTAGTAATCTCTATACCATGTGGTATCGACATTCTTAATATCTCCAAGGATATAAGGGATTTCTTTTGACATAGTATGATAGTTGACCATTTTGATTTTGGTTTATAGTGGAAATTTTCTTTTGAAGGGATGAAACATTCTGCAAGAGTTGGTTAAGGATGATGTCATTGGTTGTGTTTTGAGATGGAGGTGAATATGGTGGAGATGTATATGTGTTTGAGGGGGAAGTGAATGGAATAATTATTAGAGATAAAGTGGTAGGAGATATGACATGAGATGCCACAAAGATACTAGGATTGCTAGCGAAAATACCCAAGGTAGGAAAGATATTACTAGTAGGTTGCATTGTTGTTGTAACTGTATAAGAGTGAATTTGCATCCCCTATGCAAATCCCCTTTTTTCCTTTATCCACCTTAGAAAACCAAGTTCAGAGGCTTAATTCCACGTAAACCCACTGTTGGCAGTCCACTTGGTGCCTGTTTTGAGCATCAGTGGAGGCGTTTCTATGGGGGACATTTGCATAGCATGCAGATGTCCGCACAACACACTTATGTCCCTAGAAGATTCCTGCAGCTGAACTTGCAAAGGTGTTACACTTCTCATTGGCAGTGAAGTTATAAAGCCCCCTTTGGCCAACCAACCTAAATATGGCCATTTTTCTTCATTCTCTCTTCAAATTTACCCCTTCAACATTCAATCCAACCCTTCACAACTTCTTCTAAGCTATTGCACACTTCAAGCTTCCATACTCACACTTTTGCATCCACTCTCACTCACTTTAAGAATTCAAGCATTCCATTGTATCCAAAGCTTCACTCTATCACTTTGGTAGAGCACATTTGAGACCACACCATTGCAGCAGAGGCTTGAGTTCCTCTCATTTCTCCCCCAAGAATCCTTGACTACTCTTGGTGGAGGTGGTAAAATTCCCTCTCCTATCCTCTATCACTTGGTTGAGTAGCATAGTACTACTTTGTAGTGTTTGCATTCTCTTTATTACACTATTTCTTTATCTCATTTCCTTGGCTATCCATGGAGGTGGAAACACCTAAATGGGGGTCTAACTAAGGTAGGACCCTATACAACCACCCAAAATTTTCCCTCTTTTTGTGTGTAGGTGTTCGTGCTTCATGGAGGATTTGCTAGCGAATGAATTCCTTGGTGAGATCCTTCTTATTCTTCTTACACCTAAATTTTTGCTTTATAACATTAGATAATATTTCATTTATTTACTTGTGTCATTTTGGCCCTTTAGTTGAGTAGCTAGATCATTAGCTGTTTTATCAGGTTTAACCTTGTCTCTGTTGTTGTCTGGCCATATAGATTACAATGCACTTTAGAGACGCTAGTGCACCGCACTGTCGTCCAAAGACCGTGCTTCCGTCCTCGGGTAGAGAGCTACTTGAGGTGCAAAGTTGAACCTGAAAACTGACTCACCTAGTCTCACCTTAAAAATTAGGATTGCAGAGTGATTGTAGGACCTCACAATCCTCATCATTCTCACCCTTACACCCCAAACATTGTACTTAGCTGAGGTAAGTTAGGGCAGTCTCTCGCATCTTGACCCTTTGTGACCTGTGGTCTTACACGCGGCAGTCCCCCTCTCTTACATTTTTGGTGAACATGACATGAACCATTTTGGTTTCATTCTTGCAATACTGATAGTTCATTTCCTCATAATCTAGGAGTTTTGTAGGTGTGAGTGTTGTAAGGGTGTCACCTTGCAACCCAACCTGTGACCCCTAGTTGGTGTAGTTGGAAGGTTCCAAAGGTATTTCACAACAAAACCTCAATTGGGTCATCATCTTATCTGTTAACCTTTAGGGACTCTATGAAAGCACACTCTAGTGTGCGTAATGGCCTCCTTCCTACATCAACCCATCCCCTCTATGCAACATGTGGATAGTAGTGTCGGCATAACCTTTACTTCACATGATATGTCGATGGGATTTAACAAGGAATCATCTCCTCTTTACATTCCATCACGAATTAATAGAAACATCGTAGTCAGTGTTCTCGTTGACCTGGCATCACAACTGAACATAATAACACAGGAGATTATGCTAATAATTTTTTTACATAAGGATGGATACGATGCTTTGGACTATGAGTTTCATCCACACACATGACGAGATTTGCGTACCCTCTTTGGGTAGTATTGTCCTATCGATCTTAGTTGGACCTAAGTCCATGAATCTCTTGTTTGATATCATTCCTAGATATGAACTCTTTAGAGTGAAATTGGGTATCCCTTGGCTGGTCGAGATGAATGTGATACCCTCCATCGTGCATAAAAGTTTAAAATTTATCCATGGAGGCTTCGTCCATGTAATCCACAATACCGGTTATAGACCACCAGTTGCATGTGGTAGCTACTCCTTGGATCACCCATGGCCTACATCCATGGGTCCTCTCCCACCTAGGATGGAACTTTTGCACAAGACATATCAGAACTATAAGAAAGGGTGTCTGAGGCCGAAAGTAAAATACCCTCCCTCGCTTTATGCTATCTCACATAGGGATTGCTTGAAGGCTGACAATGATGCCACCAAGGCTTGAAAGAGGAAAGAAGAGAAGCAGTCTAGAAATCCTCCTTCTTCCTCTTCCCCTGCCCAGTTTGATGCTTCATCTCATTCAGCTATGGTACCATCGATTTCTACTCCTCATTTGTAGGAGAACCCTTCAGTGCCACTTGGAGAAAGCCTAAAAGTCCTGCATTTGAGCTTCTTGTTCTACTGATAGAGCCTAGAGCCGTTTAGTATGATAGGAAGGTCTCCCAAGGAGAGTCCTCCTTGTCTCAACCTTTGCGGCCTCCCGTCACTCCTACTCCTAAGGTAGTAAGTGGAAAGAGGCCCGCTGCTGAGGCTCTCAAGTTGACTCCTCTTGTCACTCCTCAGCTTGCTCCCCCTGCTCCCATACTGGAACCTGTTCCTCCGCCTAAAATGACTATAGTGGACATTCCTATGGTTGAGTGGGAACCTCTTGTCCCTTTACAAACTCTAGGCTCTAAATTTAAGAGTCATAGAAACCTTCTTGCATGTGAATACAAGTGTTGGTGAAAGGCTCTCTTGGTCGAGCAGGGCACCTCGCAATAGGAGGAAGGAATGACTGCTCCTACTTCAGGACCTCCTACATCATCTTCTTCCTCCCTTCCTCCTACTTCTCTCTAGTATGGTCTACTCCCAGCTTCCATTGTGAGTATGAATGCACCTAACCCTAAATGGGTGTAGGTTTTCATTGCTCCTTCAGTAGAGCTACCTTTTTTGATGTCCATTCTGGATATTCATCCCTTCCCAAATCCCATGGATATGGTTAACACTTTAGTTGAATCTGTTGCGGTTCTTTCTTCCTCTTCCTCTGCACCCCAAGCTTCCTCTGTGGGGAGGTTCATCTCCTCCAATGAAGAAAGAGGTGGAGGTTGGTCCTTCTATAAATGAAGGATGTAAGAAGAGTCCCCCTTATTTGCAAGGTGGTCCTATGCTAACTTGTTATGTCCTTGTGATAGAACTAGTCCTGACTTCTCCTGAGTTTGTCACCGCTCCCGAGTCATTTGACAAGCTTAGCGCTGAACCTCAAACACAGCTTTGCCCATCTGCTGAAGTAAGACATGGTGCTCCTATGGGGTGCATGATTAACTCTATGGATGAGGTCCTATCCCTACTAGCGATCTTTGTGAAATCACTAACTTTGACTCCACAGGAGCTCGGTGAAGAGGACCTTAAGGGGCCCTCTTCCTTGGCCCTTACTGCGGGAGGACCAGATGCTCCTCCTCTTAACATCCCACCATTGCAAGCTCATCCTCCTTCCCTTTATGAGGATTTAGATTAGGAAGAAGACAACCTCTTGGCTGATCAATGTTAGGGGGAGGCCCTTTTCTTGATCTTGTGTGTGTGTGTGTGTGTTTTGTGATGTGTTCCCCTATGCTTGTGCTATGTGTTCTTGGATGACCCTCATCACCCTTGTTGGTGCCTGGATACAAGCATAGTTTTTGTGTCGTAAACCTTCTTCTATTTATATCATCATTCTTCCATGTTTGTGCTTGGCTTTCATTAAATTGGGGACGATGCAAAGAATTGGGGGCATTTAGGCTTCCCTTCCATATTGACACAATTTTTTTATTTTTACTTTTTTTTCCATGCATTCTTCTTGATCTAATTGGGGATTGATGATCTTTTTCCTTGCATTCTGGTTACCTATTATTATATGAACTTGGACAGATTTGACCCTGCTAAACCAGATCTCCCTATATCCTTTATTTGTAATTTTTCTTTCTCTTATTCTTTGTATTTATCTTTCTCTTTTCTTTGCTTGAGTTGTCCCTCCTATGTGTGACAATGTTCTTCTTCAATGCTTTGATTTTTGGAAAAAGATTTTTTTTCCAACGAATCTTTTCTCGAAGATTTCCACAATTATTTTCCTTAGAATCGCATTCTCAACAGGGAACCCTAATGGAACATGTTTCCTTCATCACGAGTTCATAAAGAAAATACTTGAAGACCTTCCTCTTAAGTGGGAACAATTTTTATTTCCCCTTGCGTGGGGGCATATCCTTCCTTTTGAATTCCTTGATGAAGTGAACATCTTTGGAAATGATCCCTTGATGATGAATCGCTCTAAGAAAAAAAAATTCTTTTGAATTGTGTGTCCCTTAAGTGGACCCCACTTTTTCCTCATGGTGTGTTTCCATGGGACCCTTCTTTCAAAGTCTCTATTCTGAATGGAATTCTTTTCACGTCTAGCTTGGGGGAACCCTAACTAGACCTTACCTTTCAAACAACGCATCCCTTGAGTGGACCCCTCTCCTTTTGAAGGGTTCTCAAGGGACCCCTTTGAAAGTTTCTAATGGTCTATGTGATTGTCCACTTATTTACCTACAGGACCACTTTTGACATGTTCTATCTATGGGTAGACGTGTTGCCACTTTCTGAATCTACAGAGTTTTCTTTCTCAGGTTTCCTCCATGCAAAAGATCTTGGAGGTGGCTCCCTTGCAAGACTGAGAGCCTGTAGGGTGCTTCTTTGGGTGTTCTTCATGCTCAAGTTCATGGAGAATACCTTCCCTATAGGACTGAGAGCTTATAGGGTGCTTCTCTCGGTATTCTTCATTCTTGAGTACATAGAGAATACCTTCCCTATGGGACTGAAAGCCTGTAGGGTGCTTCCTTAGGGCTTCCTTCATGCAAGAGATCTTGGGGGTTACCTCCTTACAGGTCTACGAGCCTATAAGATGCTTTGTTTTTCCAACTTCATGGTTCTGAGTAGCTACATAGTCCTTTTTCTTTTCCTACACCTTCAGGTACACCAAATTGAGTATTGCTTCCTTGACAGTTCAGGTATACATTTCTAACCTTATACTCTTCTTGATCTACTTTACTGAGCACTCATTAGTATCCATGCTCAATAAAGTGGGGGAAAAATGTATAAGAGTGAATTTGCATCCCCTATGAAAATCCCCTTTTTTCCTTTATCCACCTTAGAAAACAAAGTTCAGATGCTTAATTCCACCTATGCCCATTGTTGGTAGTCCACTTGGTACCTATTTTGAGTTTCAATGGAGGAATTTATGTTGGGGATGCATGTGTGGCGCGTAGATGTCCACACGGTGCGCTTACATCCCTAGCAGATTCTTGTGAATGAACCTGCAAACTTCTCATTGGTAGTGAAGTTGTAACTCCCCCTTTGGCCAGCCAAAATAAATATGGCCATTTTTCTTCATTCTCTTCAAATTCACCCCTTCAACATTCAATCCAACTCTTGACAACTTCTTCTAAGCTATTACGCACTTCAAGCTTCCATACTCACATTTTTTCATCCACTCACTCATTTCAAGCATTCAAGCATTCCACTGTAGCCAAAGCTTCACTCTATCACTTCGGTAGAGCACTTTTGGGACCACACCATTGTTGGAAATATGTGCCTCAAACTATATAGGCTGAAACCTCCATTAGAGTCAAGTCGGTGTGACATTCTAATTGTCTGGTCGACTAGTAGGTTTGTTTTATTCAGTTTTGAATAGGTCACTATGACCTTGTTATTGTCTTGCTGAAAGGTTACAGTGTGGACTATTGCTGTAACTTGGTGTATTCCGTATGACCTTATAGCGCTCGGGAGACCTCTGGCTGAAAGGCCATTCAATCATGTATCGGCAAGACTCTTGGTGACTATGGTCTTTGGTGAAGCTAAAGGTTCTCACTAAGATGTCTCAGTGAAGTGTTAATGTCTTGCTAACAGCATTTACTCTGTGGTCCTCGGGGTAACTCATGTTGGCTTGGTGAGAAGTCACCGTGAAAGCAAATGTTATGCCAACAGTGTTTGGTTTGTTTCATCGGGGAGACTTGGCCGAAGGAAGTGCCATCGGTAAGATTTCCTACCGAAGTGAATATGTCTCAGCGATGAAGACTCAAGCATTAATCTTCGGTGTAACTCTTGTTGAATGGTGGTCATCGGTGGAACACTGTTATTTCAGTAAGAAGTCCTAGTGACTCTGATGAGTCTCGTTGATGTTGAAGAATCTTCAGGGTAACAAAAGATCTCAGAGAAACCTCTAGGCGAAGATGTAAGTCTTACTGACTTCTACTTGGTGCTCGGTATGTTTGGGGACTTCGGTATAGCCTTGAGTGACTCGCTATGATCTCCTGGCGAAAGTGATAGGTCAGGGCGACTACATGATGACTCGATGTATCTCTTGAAGCTCGATATAACATCCTAGCAACTACGATGACTCTTGGCGACATTGGTATGAAGTATATGTGGCATCGGCGAGACACTGTTAGTGTCTCACCGAGATGCCAATACAATACAAATTCTATTGACCGGTTGACCGTCCTATGTGGAGTCTCGTGGACGAATCAGAGGAACTAAAAGTGAAACTGTTGGGAGTCTGTTCGTTGTGACGGTTCTATGAGGAAGCTTGATAGACATGGAAAAATAGAGATATACTCTGTGATTTCAAATTGCAGTTTGTTGGTTTGATCAACAGTGGAGAGTGAAGAGTTCAAACTATATCACTATGGATTTGATTCTGTAAAGACTATAATTAGAAAAGGTTCCTATGCAATTTTGGTTAATGGTGAATGCTGCTGTATAATGACACCAGAAAGATAAGTCTAGAATTTGTATGTAATTTCATTACTATAATACAAAGTGATTTATGTTGGTGTGGTGGGCTTTTCTCCCATAACGGTTTTCCCACATATATCTAGTGTTCATGTGTAATTGTCAAAAACTTTGTTTCTATTATCTATTTCTTAGTGCATCTTAAATTGGACTATAATTGTAAATTTTAAAGTGTATCTACGTTCTTTCCTGAGGTATTGACATTAGGAGAATTGTTTTCCGCATCTAATTTTTCCTTACAAGTGGTATCAGAGCTTGACCATTTGTGTTATCCTTGTGGGTACGTTGGGTTTTTTGTGTCAATTCTATTTAGTGGGAGTCTTGTAGAGTTTGTTATTTCTAATTACAGATTAAGATCACTAGTACATTTGGAAAGTTTGAAATAGAGAATTTCAACGGTAGTAACTTTGAGTTGTGGAAACTCAAGATGGAGGATCTTCTTATTGACTGTGATCTTTGGATTGTTGTGGCTGGAGTGAAACCTACAGGCATGAAGCAAGAAGATTGGGACCTTGCAGCTAGAAAGTCTAAGGGGCTAATAAGGCTCTGCTTGGTAGACTCAATGCTTCTGAATGTGCATGGGGAGAAGACTGCATCTTCCTTGTGGAAGAGACTACCATCTATTTATCAGGGGAAGTCCTTGGTGAATAAACTATTCCTGAGAAAGAAACTATACTCTTTGAGAATGCAGGAAGGAGGGTTTGTAGCTGATCATTTGAATGCATTTAATAGGTTCCTTGCTCAATTGACATATGTTGGTGTGAAGACTAAAGAAGAGGATCGTTGTATGCTTCTATTATGTTCTTTTCCAGACTCATGGGATCATCTGGTGATGGTGATTGGGAGTACAACATCTAGTTTCAAGATGGAAGATGTTGCATCTTTGTTGTCAAAAGAGATGAGAAGGAAATATTATGAGATGGTGAAGGAAGCTCTTGCTATCAGAGGAAGACCGAAGGAGAAAGGAAAGAAGAAGGACAAGAAGTCCAAATCGAAATCAAAGGGGAGATCAAAGTCTCCTGGCAAGAAGTCCAAGGTGAAGTGTTGGAACTGTGGGCAACCTAGTCATGTCCGAAGGGATTGTAAAGAGGAGAAAAAGAAGAAGAAGGGCTCTTCTGATAATGGTTCTTCTCATAGTGGTGGTGATGCCTTCATTGCAGCCTTGGCAACTTAGGCATCCGATGATGTCTAGCTGATTGATTATGGAGCATCGTTCCACATGACATCTCACAGAGAATGGTTCACAAAGTATGAAGAATATGATGGTGGAAAGGTGTACCTAGCAAGTGATTCAACTTTGGAGATTGTTGGCCGTGGAAGAGTCAGGATACAATTCCCTGATGGCAGAGTAAAGGGAATTAATAATGTTATGCACATACCAGGTTTGGCTCGAAATCTATTGTCTGTAAGTATGCTAAATGATATTGGTGTACAAGTTAATTTCTCTAGAAGTGGCTGCAAGATGACTAGAGGTTCAATGGTGCTGGCTAGAGGTGCTCTAATTGGTACCCTTTACAAGCTAGATGCACAGGTTGTTCAATGTAATAGTGTCTCTAGAAAGTCACTGAAAGTTGCTCGTGAAGGTAAAGAGGGAAATATCCCTAATTTTGTAAACTCTATGGAAGTAAAACTTCCTGCAGAGAAGACTATGCTTTAGCATCATAGGTTAGGCCACATAGGAGAAAAAGGTTTAAAAACCTTGAAGAATAAAACCCTGGTTGAGGGGCTCCAAGATTGTAATCTTGAATTTGAATTCTATGAATACTGTATATATGGAAAGCAACACCGTGTTTCATTTTATTCCAATCCTCATAAATCTTCTGATTTGTTAGACTATATTCATTCGGATGTGTTTGGTCCAGTAGATGTTCATTCTTTGTCTAAATCAATATACTACATGTCGTTTATTGATGATTATTCAAGAAGAGCATTTGTTTATTTCTTGAAAAGTAAATCAGAAGTGTTCAGTCAATTTAAGGAATTTAAGAACCTTGTTGAAAATCATACTAGTAGAAAAATAAAATGCTTAAGGATTGATAATGGCAGTGAATTATGTTTTGATGCATTTGAAAGATACTATAAAGACCATGGAATCAAAATACATAAGACTACACCTTATACTCCATAGTATAATGGAGTTGATGAAAGGTTCAATAGGACAGTGATGGAGAGAGCACGAAGTATGCTCAGTAGTGCTTGCTTGGAGGAGAAATTCTGGGCTGAGGTTGTATCTACTGCATGTTATTTAATTAATCATCCTCCAAATTCTGCTCTTGTTGAGAAAACACCTTTGGAAGCGTGGTCTGGTAAGAAGCCCTCACTTAGACATGTTCGTGTTTTTGGATGTGAGGCATATGCTCATGTGTCGGATGTGAAAAGATCTATATTGGAGAAAAAGGTTGTCAAATGTATTTTCATTGGCTATAGCGCTATCATAAAAGGATACAAGCTTTGGAATCCTGATATAGAGAAGGTTATATACAACAGAAGTGTAATCTTTCATGAGCTGAAACCTTTCACTTTGGATCTACAGTTAGAGACAAAGTCAAATAACAATAAGGATGTAGCAATAATTCCTCCTACACCTGAGAAAGAGGAATTGGAAATTCAAAATGTACCTGAAACTGAGGACAGATCGAGTAGTTTTGAAAGTTCTGAAGAAGAAGAACCTCAACCTCAGCAAGTGAGGAGGTCAATCCGAGAAAGAAAACAACTAGATAGGTATGGGTTCTCATTGATTGATTCTACTTGTGCCTATGCTTTGATTTCTAGTACTGATGAGCCTAGGACTGTGAAAGAGGCATTTAAAATGTATGATTTAGATTCTTGGTTGGAAGCCATGGAAGAAGAGATGGCATCTTTAGATAAGAATGAAACCTGGAGTCTAGTGCCCTTGCCTAAAGGCCGAAAGGCTGTTGTCTGCAAATGGGTATTTAAGAAAAGATTGGTCTAGATGGCAGTGTAGAAAAGTACAAGGCAAGACTGGTTGCAAAGGGTTATTCCCAGGTAGAGGGAATCGATTATGGGGAAATATTTTCTCCTGTAGCAAAGCTGACATCCATTAGATTTCTTTTGTCACTTGCAGTAGCATATGACTTAGAGGTTGAACAGATGGATGTGAAGACAACATTTCATGGTTATCTTGAAGAAGAAATCTATATGTCCCAGCCTGAGCACTTTGTTGAGAAAGGTAAAGAAAAACTGGTATGCAAATTAAAGAAATCTCTGTATGGGTTAAAACAATCACCTAGAATGTGGTACCAAAAATTTGATACATTTGTATTATCTTTGGGATTTGTGAGATCAAAATCTAATCACTGTGTATATTATAAAGCTAAAAGTGATCAAGTACTTGTTATTGCTCTTTATGTTGATGATATGTTGTTCATAGGAAATAGCAAGCTAATGATTTCTGATCTTAAGTCTTAGTTGTCTGCTAAGTTTGAAATAAAGGATCTTGGTGCAGCAAAGTATATTCTGGGGATGGAGATAACCAGGGACAAGAAGAATAGAAAACTATGGCTCAGTTAGAGTAAGTACATCAGAACTATTCTTGAGAGATTTTGTATGAATGATTACAAATAGCTAGTGTTTCCAATAATGCATGGAACAAGGCTATCTGTTGAGGACTGTCCAAAATCTCCTACTGAGATGGAGGACATGACCAGTGTACCTTATGCTAGTACAGTATGCAGTCTTATGTATGCAATGGTCTGTACAAGGCCAGACATTGCCCAAGCAGTGGGAGTACTTAGTCGATTTATGGCTAATCCAGGAAAAATGCATTGGGATGTTGTGAAGAGAGTGTTTAGGTATTTGAAGGGAACTTCAGATTTTGCTTTGTGTTACCATGGGAATTCGGTTGAATCACAGAGGAATCTCAGCATTCATGGTTATGTTGATTCTGATTGGGTAGGGGACATTGACAGCAGGAGGTCCACCAGTGGATACATTTTCATGTTGAATGGTGGTGCAGTGAGTTGGATGAGTAAGAGGTAGGCTATAGTCGCTTTGTCTATTATGGAAGCTGAATACATGGCAGCTACTCATGCTTGTAAAGAAGTTGTATGGTTGAAACGTTTGTGTTCTAACAGTGGTTTTGATGCAGGGGAAATAACTATTTTTTGTGACAGTCAGAGTGCAATTTGTCTAGCAAAGAACCCTACTTTCCATGCCAGTATGAAACATATTGATTTACAGTACCACTTTGTATGAGATATGGTTGAGGATGGAAAGGTCAGTTTGGAAAAGGTTGATACTCTAGAGAATGTTGTAGATTCATTGACGAAGCCAGTGAGCACAAACAAGTTCAGGTGGTGTGTTAGTTCAATGGGCCTTAGTGCCCTTGATTTTCAATAAGTTATGATGTGCTCTGGAGGTGCCTGTATGATCTTCATCAAGTGGGAGATTGTTGGAAATATGTGCCTCAAACTATAAAGGCTGAAACCTCCATTAGAGTCAAGTTGGTGTGACATTCTAATTATCTGGCCGACTAGCAGGTTTGTTTAATTCAGTTCTGAATAGGTCGTTGTGACCTTGTTATTGTCTTGCCGAAAGGTAACACTATGGAGTCTATCGCTGTAACTTGGTGTATTCGTTATGACCTTATAGCGCTTGGGAGACCTTTGGCCAAAAAGCCATTCAATCATTTATTAGCAATACTTTTGGTGACTATGGTCTTTGGTGAAGCTAAAGGTTCTCGCTAAGATGTCTCAGTGAAGTGTTAATGTCTTGCCAATAGCATTTACTCTATGGTCCTCGGGGTAACTCATGTTGGCTCGGTGAGAAGTCACCGCGAAAGAAAATGTTACACCGACAGTGTTTGGTTTGTTTCATCGGGGAGACTTGGCCGAAGGAAGTTCCATCGATAAGATGTCCTACGGAAGTGAATATGTCTCAGCGATGAAGACTCAAGTGTTAGTCTTCGGTGTAACTCTTGTCGAATGGTGGTCATTGATGGAACACTGTGTTTTCGGTAAGAAGTCCTAGCGACTCTGATGAGTCTCACCGATGTTGAAGAATCTTCGGGGTAACAAAAGATCTCAGAGAAACCTCTCGGTGAAGATGTAAGTCTTGTCGACTTCTACTTGGTGCCCGGTATGTTTGGGGACTTCGGTATAGCCTTGAGTGACTTGCTATGATCTCCTGGTAAAAGTGATAGGTCAGGGCAACTGCATGATGACTCGATGTATCTCTTGAAGCTCGATAGAACATCCTAGCAACTATGATGACTCTTGGCAACATTAGTATGAAGTATATGTGGCATCGGCGAGACACTGTTATTGTCTCACTGAGATGCCAATACAATATGAATTATGTTGACTGGTTGACCGTTCTATGTGGAGTCTCGTGGAAGAATCAGAGGAGCCGAAAGTGGAACCGTTGGGAGTCTGTTCATTGTGATGGTTCTATGAGGAAGCTCGACGGACATGGAACAACAGAGATATACTCTGTGATTTCAGATTGTAGTTTGTTGGTTCGATCAATAGTGGAGAGTGAAGAGTTTGAAATGTATCAGTGTGGATTCGATTTTGTAAAGACTGTAATCAGAAAAGGTTCCTGTGCAATTTTGGTTAATGGTGAATGCTGCTGTATAGTGACACCAGAAAGATAAGTCTGGAATTTGTATGTAATTTCATTACTGTAATACAAAGTGATTTATCTTGGTGTCGTGGGTTTTTCTCCTGTAAGGGTTTTCCCACGTATATCTAGTGTTCATGTGTGATTTTCAAAAACTCTGTTTCTATTGTCTATTTCTTAGTGCATCTTAAATTGGACTGTAATTGTAAATTTTAAAGTGTATCTACGTTCTTTCCTGAGGTATTGACATTAGGAGAATTTTTTTCCTCATCTAATTTTTCCTTACAATTGTAGTAGAGGCTTAATTTCCTCTCATTTCTCCCCCAAGAAGCCTTGAGTGCTCTTGATGGAGGTGGTAATCTTCCCTCTCCTCTCCTCTATCACTTGGTTGAGTAGCATAGTACTACTTTGTAGTGTTTTCATTCTCTTTATTACACTATATCTTTATCTCATTTCCTTAGCTGTCTATGGAGGTGGAAACACCTAAATGGGGGTCTGACTGAGATAGGCCCCTATAAAGCCACCCAACATTTTCCCTCTTTCTATGTGTAAGTGTGTGTGCTTCGTGGAGGATCGGCTGGTGAACGAATTCCTTGGTGAGATCCTTCTTATTCTTCTTACACTTGCATTTCTTCTTTATAACATTAGAGAATATTTTTTTTATTTACTTGTGTCATTTGTGCCCTTTAGTTGAGTAGCAAGGCCATTAGTCATTTTAGTAGGTTTAACCTTGTCTCTTTTTTTTTCTGGCCGTATGGATGACAATGCACTTTAGAGACGCCAGTGCACCGTGTTGGCATCCAAAGATCATGCTTCTTTCCTCGAGTAGAGAGCTCCCTGAGGCGTAGAGTTGAACTTGAAAACTGACTCGCCTATTCCCACCTTAAAACTCGAGATTGCAGAGTGATTAGAGGACCTCACAATCCTCATCATTCTCATCCTCACACCCCAAACATTGTACTTAGTTGAGGTAAGTTATGGCAGCCTCTCGCATCTTGACCCTCTATGACCTAGGGTCTTGTACACATCGGTCCCCCTCTCTTACAGTAACTTGAGGGTTGGTATAGGTAGGAAAAGAGGCAATGTTTGTGGGAGGAGGAATTTAAGTCCTTCCTTGACTTTGGACATTGTTCGAAGGTTGAGCATAACTATTCATTGAGGTAAGATGTTTTCCAACAATCTAAGATAGGTTATATGCAAGTTCTAATCCTTCTTAAATTTCAATCATGTAGCGTATGTTATCTATGGTAGGAATAGAAATGTTGGAAATGTTTCTAGTACTCACTTGATATTGTAGGTTTGCTAACTCTTCATGTATTTGGATTATGTTTTCTTGAGGGACATTAGCAACCATTGTCTCAACACTTGTCATGTTACTTGAAGGTAAATATTTGTTAAGGGTATGGTCCATACCTAGTGAACTAGTGTCAAAACTATGAGTGAAAGAGATAGATAACCCAATATCCATGATGAGTGTGCTATCGCAGGATGGCATGAGTCTCGAACTACATCTCACTATAGTATTAGTAATGGGACACCAAGCTGTAAAGCTCATGCAAGGGACGATCATTGAATGTAAGATAAATGCAATGAACACAAGATAAATGATATGCTTTAACTCTGATTCTTATGTTTACAAATGCACTTGAAATGAAACTGAATTAAGCTAGATCTAATGAAATCAATGAAACAAAAACTCAATAATCTGAAATAAATATCTATCAACAACAAATAGAAACATAAAAAATCAAGTTTTTAATGTTGTAATATGGAGTTTTGGGTCTAATATGAGACTAAATCGCCCAAAGGGGCATATGAGTCCCAATTAGGGTTTTTGAAGGGTTAAAATAGTGAATAATAGTTGACATAGAATTCACAAAAATTAGGTACAACAACCTGTATCATGACTAAAATGCCCAGAGGGGTGAATGAGTCCTAGATTAGCGTTTTGACACCAAATTCAAAAAAATATGAGTGAATTTTAAGGTTTCTAACTTGTATGCTCAAATGAATGTTTGCAATGAAAAATTCCAAATGAAATTCAATGATGGAAGATGCAAAAATAAAACCTATATGCACTTTTCCCTAATGCAAGATTTATAAGCCCTAAATGCAAATTAACTAATGCAAAGTTAATGTAAGCTAGATCTAGGAATATAATGCACTCCAAATTAGAAATAAGGTGTCCAAAGGCTAGGTTCACTAAAATGAACAAAAGGAAATAGGGTGCTCCATCTTTTAGGAGATGAAGCACACAAGGGGAAAATGGACCCCTCCTATTTCACTCTTAGTTCATTCAAGGAAACCCTAGATATACCTCAACCAAATGATTCAATTGAGGGGAAAGGGGTTGTTGCAAGGTCTCATTGGGTCTTATTAAATGAAAGGGGAGTTCACCACTAAGAAAATTCCTAGAAAGAAGAAAATCCAAGTAGAATTCAAATCTAGCTATATGACCTAAGAAATAAAACTTATAATCAGAATAATAAACTTAGAATGAATATACGAGCACCTAGAAAACTGGAGATACCTAAAACTAGGTCTGCAATCCCAAAATTATGACTTTTGATTCACACTACGACTCATACACCAAGAAAGGTGATTTAGTCCCAGTTTAGGGTTTCGAGTTGAATTTGGAATCTTCAACTAGTAAGCCAAGATCTACAAAAAAATATCAAAATGGTATATTGGGACTCATACGCCCAAGGTGGTGATTTAGTCCTAGTATTAAGGTTTTTCCAAAACTCAGGTATCCTCTAGTGCTCTTTAATATCTTCTCTCTTGTCTGATCTCCAAGATTGAAACCTTGAATTTCAACTTGTAGGTGACTTTCCGTGTAGATGAAAACTTTGACAACTTTCTTCAATCTTGCAACTTTTTCTTCAAAGGATCTTCAAACCTTAAAAAACCTAGATTTACAATCATGCATGAAAGGAGAAAAAATGGTGTTGTGTTAGGAAATAGCAATTTACCTTTGTCAAACCTCATTTTGGTAATCAAACCTTGAAATGAAATCAAGTAGAATGAAGGAATGATGAATGAACAATATGCAATGTTGCAACTCACCAAAACCTTCTAACAAAGGTTGTAATCTTGTATGAAATGGCTAGCATGAATTTAGATCTTAACTCTTTATTTTATGTTATAAATCCTGGCTTGAATGCTTACTTGAATCGTGAAAAACCTACATCACAAATGTTAGCTAAAAAACACACATGATTCATGATGAATTTGACATGATGCTTGAATGTTGAAAATAGCTCCAAAATGCTTGATAATCAGCTCGTGGATGCTCTTGATCTCATAAACTTGCTATAGCAATGTTTCATAAGATTTCTTAGGTGAAATTATGTGAAAGAAGCTTGTATTTATACTTGTTTATGCCAAATTTTCCCAAATTACAACACTACAAGCTGACATCGGATCTAGGAGAATAAAATCCCACCAAGAATTCAATTCAAAATAGGTACAAGCTAAAGTGGGACTCATACACCAATTGGGGCGTATGAGTCCTAGTAGTCTAAGCATGGGACACAAATTTCAAGAAATGCTAAGTTCTATGCCAAATTTAGGATTGAGCCCCGAGACTTAGGTAGGACCCATGTGCCCAAGGTGGTGTATGAGTCCCATATAACTAAATCTGGAACACATAAACTAAATTCATTAAATTATGATTGGTCATTATTTAAATGTCAAGATTATCCTTAGAGAAATGCATTAAATAAGGCATAAAAAAAGCCCAATTTTAGCAGGGAGGGCCCAAACAAGTGTGAAAATGTAAAGGGGTACATTTTTCTACACTACAACAACATTTCAAAGGAGAATGCATAAAAGAGAAAGAATCCCAAGGAAAATAGTTGAAAAATACAAGAATGACATCATATTTTTGGTGTCTACAAATGAATGCATCATGGAGGTAGTGAAAACAAGAACTATATGGGTTCCCGAATTAGGATATGAGGCTACAGAGTTAGATCTTATTGGTTTTGGTTATTTTTTGTTGAAGATTCCTAAGGAAAATTCAAAGGAAGGATTTGACACATATGAGGAGAAATCCATGGAGGTGCACATAGAACAAAAGAAACTAGTAATTTAGAAGAAGGTATAAGGTATGTGCAAAATCATGATGGGCCAAAAAGTGGTGATATGATGGGTTTGTGTAGGGTATGTGGCTAACGACTTTTTTTTACCTAAAATTAATGAAACGAAAAGGGTTTTTAAAGGAGATTCTCAGCTTTCTACCAATATAAATTATGCTTTACTTTTAATTTAATAAATAATTATTTGAATTAAGACTAAAGTCCTAATTGATAGGATGATTGACAAACATCTATAGCTTTCAAATGGTATCATATTTTTTGAATCAGAAACATGCGTCACATTATATGCTTCGCATACTATAGGATTTTTAAAAAATATTGAATTTCATGAAGTTTTGACCAAGTTAAGGTGGTTAGACATACGAGTTTTATATTTTTTAAAAGTTGTAATAAAAATTCATAATTAATTATTTACTTGGAAAAAATTTACAAAAAAATATGCATCACATCAAGACATGAGTCCTCTACTTATACTTAAAATATTATTAAAAAATATTATCATTTTCTTGTGGTTAGGGTGGTCAGACGGGCACCTACCTCCTATTTTTTCCCTAAAATTTAAGTACTACTACATTGAAATTTCAAATTTTCATCAAATAGATTTGTTTTTTTAAATAAGCCTAGTAGTTTAGAAACTACATTTAATTTGCTACAAATTCTATTATTACATATTTTTGAAATAATATAAATAACTTATTCAAATTTTTACTTCAGGTTTCCTAACTCTGATTTTTCTAAAATTTTCACCACTTAAGGGCCTATTTTTTCCATGATGATCCTACACACACCCTCTAGAAGATGGTGGAAAAATTGTAGAGGAAATGGGGGTATCAAAGGAACTGTATACACCTAAAAATGGAATGGACAATATAATTAATTAAATATGATTTATTTGATTAATTAACCTTTAATTCATCTACTTAGTAAATAAATAGAAATATTTATTTATGGTTCATTCTCCTATTCTTCACTTTTAATTAAATATACAACTTCAATAGTTCATGTTATTTAATTATCACATCATATTATCTTAATTAAATAAACAAGCTTAAATACTTTGTTGTTTAATTATCACATCCCTTCTATATTTATTTAATAAACAAATTCTATAGTTTGTTTTTATTAAATTATTTATTCCCTAATTTGAATAAAATCATAAATTATTCAAATAAAGGCATAAAGGAAAATTTCCTCTATGCACTCACCTACCAAATGAGATATCAAATATCCAATTTAATTCAACTGGTATTCATGGGAAAGCTTTGGAGACAAATTATATAATCAATCTCTCAATTTCCTTCCTCTAAATCTTCCTATCACTTGGCCTGATGTTTTCATGGGGAGAAACCATTCCCTTCATCAACTCAAGCTTCTCAATCTCTCACCATTCAATTATCCAGATTGAATCCAAGCCTTTGTTGTGTTGTCCTGTTACAATGTGTTGCCATAAATATACATATACAACCTTTCTTCTATAGGAAATGGATCTTGAATTCAATCTTTGTGCAAACTCACTCTCTAGGAATAGAAATCAAGCAATTTAGAAATACCATCTAGCAATCATAGCATCTATAGAATCAATATCATGGTTGCATCTTAGTTTTACTGTAGCTTTCATTCATGAGGTTTCATGTCAGCATAGATTACAATAGCATCAATAACATTTAGAAATCACCATATAGGAGTAGATCATTGCATTTAGCATCATTCCATTCTCTAGATAGGCATTTTAACAATCACAGTGCTTACTAAATTTGAGAGCCCTCTATGATTTAATAAATCTTTGGAGATTGGAAACAATAATGACACTTTCAAGCTTTCTATGTTTTTAATTAATTAATTGTTATTAAATATTGATACAATGCTTCATTAAGAAGTGTTTTTAGTTGTTTTACTTATTTACTTAAATTTCACACTTACATTTTGGCACCCACTGTGTATGCCCGATCAAAATGAAAGACTAACATAAGAATGGAAAATGCATGTCATCATCATCCCAAATCTCACAATCCAAATAGGGACCCCAGGTAACAATCTCCATATCATCAAGAACTCTATGCCAATGATCTAAGTTACCTAGTCTAGGCTGAGTAAATCGACCTACATATCTGTGCATATAAGGCTGCCTAGTAGGACGTTGCCTCACCGTCACTAGCTAAGTGACAACAATATGCTCCCATGCCCACACCTGAAGTAAAGTGACTCCAACTAATAAACTCCAACCACCAAGGTAGACAATTCAATGCAAATTATGATAAAGGTGGGCAAGCATGCACATGCCCCAAGCATATCTAGTCATGTGCATGACCATACTCTCAAGCACATGGCCCCAACAAACAAAGAATCCCTTTGACCTATGAATAGGACAAAGGAATCCTCTGATGAATCCAGTAAGTACTATCGACAAAGTGGTGTATGAATCAACCATCTCACGCCACAGAATCCACATGCCAACAATCTTGGCATCCTAAAACACCCTCTGAAGAGCATCAATACCACCTTACTCTAATTAATCATAAACAACAATATCCCCCACAACTAGAATCTACAAAATCCTCCAGACATCCTCTGGGGTAACTATGATCTCACTGATAGCTAGATGGAAGGTGTTATGCTCATTGTGCCACCTCTCCACTAATGTTATCAAGAGACCTCGATTAATCCTAATCTAGGGCATATCAAGTAAAGAGGATGATCCACAACATGTAATGATAGTTGTGTCAGGATGAGCCAACTATGGTATCAAATCAAATGTCTAAGGAAACTGCTTTCTAATCTAGAGGTTCGTCAAAGACTCCTATCATCATGAAATATTCAAAATCAGAACTCTTTGTCAAAACATCAAACATCAATTATCCTATCAAACGTAATCAACTTTGGGTGAGACTTTTGATTAAATCTCGTGAGAAAACATCATTGAACCTCACCTATCATGAGGTCAATTATCAAACATCATTGAACCTTGCCTATCAGAGGTTCATCAATCAAATTATAATTATTCCTCACCTATCATGAGGATAATTATCATCCAATCAATCATCAAACCTTGCCTATCATGAGGTTGAAATCATCTATTTGATCAGGATCATCAATCATATCAAACCAATGGCTAACACGATGAAAATTTGACAAATCAAGGACAAATTTGACAAATTTTATCAATTTGACTTAGAAGTGCTAAAACATAGTTTCAAAGCGAAAAACCATCAAAAGAGCCATTTCATCAGGAATAAGAGCCATAACAGACAGTCAAAGCGCCACTTCATCAGAAGCGCTATTTAATTGGGGCAAAGCACTAATCTTTAGGGCCAACACACTAATCTACTGAAAGCACTAAAATAGAAGGTAAAAGTGCTAAACTATCTATCCTACGCGCCAAAACATTGGAAGTGCTAAAACATCCTACCTAAGCGCTAAAAGATTTCACCTGAGTGCTAAAACATTGCAAGTGCTAGAACACAAAGTAGAAGTGCTACTGTGACATGAAGAAGCACTAAAAGAATCTTAAATTTTCAAATCTGAAAAATGCACATACAACAAGGGGGTTAACAGGTACATACCAAAGGTCCATAGATGGTCAGGCGGTGGTGATGTTATACATGCTCAAACCGGTGCATATGGTAGGGAATCGACATCTTGCTTCAAATTGCACAAATTGCTCTTTCTCTTAAATTTTCAAAAACTCAAATGCACAAATGAGTTTGAAAATGACCTTTTTAACCATTTATAGGTTATTAAAAGTGGGATTATTATGGGGTTAATTAGTTTTTTTAAGAGGAGATTAACTCAAATTCATATAGGGGAAAATTATCTACATTTTTTATCAGGAGGTAAATTATTTCACCATTGAGTCTTCATCAAATCATCATCAAATCATCGAAAAATCATAAAAAATCCAAAAAATTAAAAAAAAAAATCAAAAATTCACTAATTTATCTCCCGAGGGGCCATATATTCATCATCACTTGAAAATCAATGTCTGGGGCAAGTCTAGGGCATACTAAAAAAAATTCATCGATACTACTAGCAGCAGCACAAAATTTTCTTTGAAGCAATGCGTAAACACATTACTTCAAAGAGGGGAAAAATGTATACACCTAAAATTGGTCTCGAGAATATAATTAATTAAATATGATTTATTTGATTAATTAACCTTTAATTCATCTACTTAGTAAATAAATAGAAATATTTATTTATGGTTCATTCTCCTATTCTTCACTTTTAATTAAATATACAACTTCAATAGTTTTTGTTATTTAATTATCACATCACTTTATCTTAATTAAATAGACAAGGCTAAATACTTTGTTGTTTAATTATCACATCCCTTCTATATTTATTTAATAAACAAATTCTATAGTTTTTTTTATTAAATTATTTATTCCCTTTTACTAATTTGAACAAAATCATAAATTATTCAAATAAAGGCATAAAGGAAAATTTTCTCTATTCAGTCACCTACCAAATGAGATATCAAATATCCAATTTAATTCAACTAGCATTCATGGGAAAGCTTTGGAGACAAATTAGAATAAAGCTCTCAATTTCCTTCCTCTAGTTCTTCCTATCATTTGGCTTGATGTTTTCATGGGGAGAAACCATTCCCTTCATCAGCTCAAGCTTCTTAATCTCTCACCATTCAATTCTCCATATTGAATCCAAGCCTTTTTTGTATTGCCCCGTCACAATGTGTTGCCATAAATCTATATATACAACCTTTCTTCTACAGGAAATGGATCCGGAATTCAATCTTTGTGCAAACTCACTCTGCAGGAATAGCAAGCAAGCAATCAAGAAATTTAGAAATACCAATTAGCAATCATAGTATCTGTAGAATCAATATCATGTCTGCATCTTAGTTTTACTATAGCTTTCATTCATTAGGTTTCATGTTAGGATAAATTACAATAGCATCAATATCATTTAGAAATCACTAGATAGGAGTAGATCATTGCATTTAGCATCATTCCATTCTCTAGATAGGAATTTTAACAGTCATAGTGCTTACCAAATCTAAGAGCCCTCTGTAATTTAATAAATCTTTGGAGATAGGAAACAATGAGACACTTCAGGTTTTCTATGCTTTAAAATAATTAATGTTTTTTAAATCTTGATATAATGTTTAATTAAGAAGTGTTTTTAGTTGTTTTACTTATTTACTTATTTCACACTTACATTTTGGTGCCCACCTTATATACCCAATTAAAATGAAAGACTAACATAAGAATGGCAACTACACGTCATCATCATCCCAATGTTCATAATCCAAATAGGGACACCAAGTAACAATCTCCATATCATCAAGAACTTTGTGCCAATGATCTAACTTACCTCATCTAGGTTGAGTAAGTTGGCCTACATATCTGTGCACATAAGGCCGTCTAGCAAGACACTGCCTCGCCATCACTGGCCGAGTGACAACAATATGCTCCTATAGACAAAAAATATACAAATTCATATCACACACTCTATCATGATCTACTAACATTGCTTCATCCTAAATCATCCCTCGGTCTAACCATTTAATCAAATAAATCAATCTCTTTTGTTAAATAAATCAAAATCCTTATTTAATCAAGTCAATCTCTTTTGTTAATTAAATCAATCCATCTGATCTAATTATCCCTATTTAATTAAATAATCAATTTATTTGATTAAATATCTAAATTCTATCCATTAAATTAAATAAATTAAAACCTTATTTGATTTAATCTAAAACCATCTCTTTTAATTAAATAAATTAAAATCCTTATTTAATTAGTCTCTTGTCATATTCCTCTCTTATTTGATTTAAATAAACCCATTAATTTGAGTCAAATAGGTCACATCATCTAACCTCTCTCATTAAAGCAATTAACCCTTAATTAATTTAATCTCATCTCATGTCCCATCCTCTAGATAATGCAAGTTGCACATGAAAATAGATTTAATTCATTTATTAAATCCCCATTTTCCTCACAATGCATCTTTGGGATATTCTCTGAATTTGAATTCAAAAATTCCAAGTCAACATGTAAATCCAACAAGGCATTTAACATCTCTTACATGTCCTTTATCTTGAGCCAAGTGGAATTTATTGCATTTTCCCTTCCCTCTTGCAAGTCATTTCAACAAATTTGAATTTCAAATATTTGCATTTATTGGCACAATCCCCAAATCTTGCACATCCTTCATCCATTCATAGCTTGACAAGTGGCATCATATCATTGGATGAATGTTAGTCCCACATTGCTCAAATTTGGACATTCATCCATATTGGCATTCTATAAATAAAGAGCTCATATCCTCATTTGATCATCCACAATCCAAGCAAAGTTACCATGCTCAAATATCTCTTGAATTTCATCCATTATCATTGAGTCATAGCTAGGTTTTGCAGATTTTTTGCTTAGAGTCTTCATTCTTCACCAACAAAGTGGATCAATCTCTTCAACATTCGAAGCTTGCATCTTAGGAATTGGGAAAGGGCCAATTTTCACATCAAATTGGCACCAATTCCCCCATGGGATCATGAGCTTGCACATTTGAATTAGGATTCAATCTAGTTTATCATTTTTATTGTGTTCTTCATTGCTTTCTTTCCTATTTTGAATGTTGTAAATGGATTTCATAGGGAATCCTTGTTTTGGCTTGCAATCACTTGTCTAACTTGTTTATTCTTGTTGTTTTGTAGGTACCAAGGTTGGGGTTCGCACATTTGGCGCTAGAAGCCTCTCAAGCTATGCAACAAACACAAGCACAAACATGAAAAATGATAACTATTGGGGACAATGTTCAAGATCTAACCATCCAAGAGCACATTTAAGATGTTTCTATCTTGTCTGAAGATCAAAACAACACACATCAAGAGTCACTTTTCAATCATGATCGAAATCCACCAACCAACAATGATCCAGTTCAAGAAATGTCAACATCATTGGGCTCTATGGTTGAAGACATTCACAATCTCTCCACCACAATTGTTGAAAACAGTGATCAAGATCACTCCATCAATGAGCACCTTGAAGATATTTTCACCCCATCCGATGATCAACTCACCATACATCAAGAGCCACTTTTTAGTGATCTATTTCAAGGAGTGTTAGGATTATTTGATCCTATTGACATAATGCATGATCTATTGACCTATGATCATGTTGAAAATGTCTCTACATTGCCTTATGAGTTAGAGGACATATCTCAAGAATTTATCCCAAAGCATGATCAACATCTTTCACTAAGGTCTAGTAATGGTCCTTCCCAAGACATGTTGACCCCCTTCGACCTCATGGTTATAGATACTGAAGGAACCCTAAACTCGACACTTGAGGATATTGAACCACTTACATGTCTAATGACAACATCCAAGAACCCTTTGTAAGTAATCCATCCTTTGAAACTAACCCATGTCAAGAACTTGATCCAAAGCATGTCAAAAGCAACTCTGAAATAATTCAAAATCAAGAATTTTTATCTCCAAGATACTACAATAATCTAATGGACACTCTCTTATCTATGTAAGATGATCATATCCACGTAGCACACACTCTTCCATCTACCCATGAGATGCCTTTTGTGGATGGACACGTAGATGTTCTTCATTCAAAACAAGATTCGTTTACTCTTGATAGTGTTACACAAAAAGAGCAGGTTCTTGATTCCTATAGTCAAACAAAGTTGTCAACAATAGTATCAGATATATCACAAATTCAGACTAAGGACGTCATGAATAAAGATATCCAACATTATCCACTCAAGGAAACAAGTCAGACAAAATAGTATAATTCAGAGTTAGTAGAGCAACAAATTGAAATGTCACCTATGGTGGTCATTTATCAGAGAATGCATTATAAACAAGAGCTCTTAGAACAGGGAATCAAAGCATGAAGGCACTACTACCACTATACTGGGGGCAACTTCATCTCAAGCAAGCGTCAACATAGGGAGCATCAAGAGTCCTTATGATGAAACTAGTGTCAATACTACAACCAGCCACATCATGAATCTTCATCCACCCATCACCCCATCCATGAATTGGGACTAACTTCAAAAGAAAGATTTGAATCAAAGTATGAAGAACATTATCAAAGAAAAAGAAGCTGAGAAGCATAATGGACAAATCAAATATGTATGGATACCAAAACATACAAAGAAAGATTATCCCTATCAAACTCCATCAGTCAAATAAACTATGGGGAAAAATAAAAAAGGGAAAAGTATCCATCAAGGATGTCCACAAAAGCAAAAGCAGGCTTTTCAAGAGATGTACAAAGTGTATCAAGCAGTTGATCCTAATTCCACGCACACTTCTGTATCCACCTATCATTGCTCATCTTCCCAATTTTGGAGAGTCAAAGGTTCCAAACTGTCAACCAATCCATCTCTTATCCTTAAACACACTCCATCCACGCCTCCATGCATGATATCCAATTCTCACATTGACCATGTGTTGGCGACAACCCTTCATCATAAGGATTCTAAAGGCACTCTATCGCGATGTGCGCACAAAGACAAAGTTAACTCCGATATGGACAAAGTAGATCAAGAATCCCAAAAGTTGCATTCAAGTGCACGTATCTTAGAAAAGCAGCTTCTTCAAGCAGGATATCGATGGCACATTATGACATAAGCATCTACATCATCAACACTTTGTGATTTAGCATAAGCTTAAAATCTTTTAGAAAAAACCAAAAAAATCAAAAAATATGAAAATCCAAATAAATAAATAAATAAATAAAATAAAATATGAAAATCCAAAAGAATAAATAGGAAAAGGATCAATTTAAAATAGTAAAGAGAAAAACAAATCATCCTCTAGTGAAAACTACATGGGCGGTGCTTTGGGCAGGTACCATGATGAAAACCTGGCAAACATGTGTCATGTGTAGAATCGAGCATCTACATGCGCCAGTTCAGTTGAAAGCATCTCATCCCATCCATAATAAAGCCAACATTCCATCAATCTTATCCATAATAAATCCATTTCATCCATGAACCATTTATCCAATCCATCGTCATCCATTACCTCCATCATCCAAGTTATATTGATCTTGATGAAAGTTTGGGGCACACTTTATGCTTGCTTATGGTAAACATCTTGACATAGGCTTTTTTCATTGAGCTTATCCTATGCAGCATTATCTGAGCCATGAAGCATTATCCAAATGAGCATTCTTTATCTGAACACCTTATCTTATTGCAAGATAATCCATATCCATCCATCTATCCATACACCTATCCAAGCATCCATCCATCGCATTATGTACATTGCTAAACATTGGGGGCAGATATTTACATCTTGCTTCGGGAATAAATCTTGATCTATATCCTCCAACTTATGTGGTGATCTGAACATTAGAAAATGTGAAATCAAATTGGTCCACCACTTGTGAGCAGAAATCCAAATCACTAGCCCATGGCATATTTTGATGAGAAGACATTTGTTATCAATCTTCGTCATTCATCAAACATCAATCCAAACAATCGATATCAGTCACATGTAAGTTGCACTTCAAATGTCACATCAAATCATTCAAACAACATTTGTTCCAAACCACGCTTCATTAATCATGATGAATCAAATCCAATCAAGAAATCATCAGGATATCCTTGTGTTGCTTAATACTATCCTTGCATTGTTGTGCATCTTCAACAATGTTATCATCATCAGTCTGGATCAAATCATCATCAATCCATCATCATCTTGGGGATATCTTTCCCAATCCTTGTGTTGCTTAACACTATCCTTGCATTGTTGTGCATCTTCAACAATGTTATCATCATCAATCTGGATCAAATCATCATCAATCCATCATCATCTTGGGGATACCTTTCCCAATCCTTATGTTGCTTAACACTATCCTTGCATTGTTGTGCATCCTCAACAATGTTATCATCATCAATCCTAATCAATCCTGATCAATCCAATCCTTGCATTGTTGTGTATCCTCAACAGTGTTATCATCATCATCAATCCATCGATTTAATCAATCAACCTTAGCCTGGTCTTCAACAAAATCCCAAACAGAGCACTGATATCATAAGACATATCCATATCCAAATCGTCAAAATCATGGGAAAATCCAAAAACATCAGAAAATCAAAAAATCCAAAAAAAATATTAAAACATATCAAAATCCAAAAACACTCAAAAAATTAGAAAACATCAAAAACATTAGAAGTTGAACTATGTCATCTCTGAGCTTAAACATAGGCAAGGCTAATCTTTGATCAACCCCGAGACTTTAAAATCTAGAAACATTCAAAAAACACAAAAATCCAAAAAAACATCCAAAATCACATCAAAATCATAAAAACATTTGAAAAACACAAAAAATCCAAAAACATCCAAAATCACATCAAAATCCAAAAACATTCATAAAATCTCAAAAAACCCCAAAACATTGGAACATAAAAAATCAAAACATTTGTAAAAACATCAAAATCCAAAAATAGCCTCAAAAATTTTCAAAACGTCAAAAACATCCAAATATTTGAAAAAATCCATTTGACTCATCTCGCTTGCACCAGCAATAATCAATCATCCATAATAAACTGATCGTCACCTTCATCCTTTGACAAAACAAATAGAAACAATCACAATAGTTAGCAAAATCAATCTTCAATCGTAAAATCAAAATTGAAACAACAAACTGTTAAACGCAAAATCAAACTCTTGATCATTTTCAGACATGTCAATCAAGCTTATATCAACAGCCTATCAATCAACTTATCAAACCATCATCATCCTATACAATGCATGTCCTAGGATATATCATTCTGACAATGGGAATCATTTTAGATATCACCTTGGATTCTTATCCTATCAAAACACATCCCTTTGGCTGAAGGTATGAAGAACATTGGCTTGTTTGCGTACTTGATCTTTTCTTTTGATTTATCTTATTGTGTTAATTCCAAGGACCTCTCGATGATATCCAAACAAAGGATTTAGAGAGATAGGAATGTGGCAATGATCATTATCTTTTGTCTACTATGCTTGTTGGACGTTCTTGTAATATAACTTGGCGAATACTTGCTTTGTTAGGTACGTCCTAGCAAGGTTTCTGTATGTCAGGTGTGAACAAGAATACTCCTATCTGTTTGTTGAGTCAAAGTCTATCACACTAGGTGCAACACCATCTTGGTTCTTTATACCTTGATGCATTGTGCCTACGTGTGTTATCAAACATAAGGTAATTGGCCCTTTGAAAATCCCAACTCGGCAAGAAATCATCATCATCATCATCATCATCTCATGTCTTGTTGGAATCTCTTATTTTCTTCTATCTCTTGCTTTTCGCGCTAACATGGTACCATGCTAGTTAATCATAAATCATCATTAATGCATCCATCCTGCATCCAAAAACCATCTACATATCATATCATATCATATAAGAAGCATTGATCATCTCGCATGCATTGCATTTCATCATTGCATAATATAGATTGGTTATTCTAGGCATCTCATAAACCATAGATTTATTATCTAGTGCATAATCATAAAAGCGTCATCATATCATATCATCCATGCATCATCATATCATCCATTGCATATAATCATCTCATCATCAATAATATCACTATCATGGTACAAATCAGGATCAAGTGGGTGTAATATATCAAAAATAGGCATGAGGCTACCCATGGCTAATGACTGTCTACATCATCAAATCTGTCTACATCAAATATTTGATTTGAACTGATCCTGAACCTCTTTTTCGAGAGATCGACCCTCAAATCAAACCTCTTCGCCCGATCTCTCGAGGGGGCAGTATACCAGCGTAATTCTTCATTCATTGGGGCAGCAGTGGGCCATCCGAAAAAAAATATAGAGAGAGAAATTTTGACTTTTGATCATGGCAAGGTTATTCTTTGAACCAACGCAACAAGTGCATCGCTTCAAAGAGGGGAAAAATGTAGACATCAAAAATATACAAATTCATATCACACACTCTATCATGATCTACTAACACCGCTTCATCCTAAATCATCCCTCGGTCTAACCACTTAATCAAATTCCCCTATTTGATTAAATTCATCAATATTCCTCTCTTAATTAAATAAATCATTTTATCTAATCAAGTCAATCTCTTTTGTTAATTAAATCAATCCATCTGATCTAATTATCCTATTTAATTAAATAATCAATTTATTTGATTAAATATCTAAAGTCCATCCATTAAATTAAATAAATTAAAACCTTATTTGATTTAATCTAACACCATCTCTTTTAATTAAATAAATCAAAATCCTTATTTAATTAATCTCTTATCATATTCCTCTCTTATTTGATTTAAATAAACCCATTAATTTGAGTCAAATAGGTCACATCATCTAACCTCTCTCATTAAATTAATTAACCCTTAATTAATTTAATCTCATCTCATGTCCCATCCTCTAGATAATGCAAGTTGCACATGAAAATAGATTTAATTCATTTATTAAATCCCTATTTTCCTCACAAGGCATCTTTGGGATATTCTCTCAATTTGAATTCAAAAATTCCAAGTCAACATGTACATCCAAACAAGGCATTTAAAATCTCTTACATGTCCTTTGTCTTGAGCCAAGTGGAATTTATTGCATTTTCCCTTCCCTCTTAGTCATTTCAACAAATTTGAATTTCAAATATTTGCATTTATTGGCACAATCCCCAAATCTTGCACATCCTTCATCCATTCATAGCTTGACAAGTGGCATCATATCATTGGATGAATGTTAGTCCCACATTGCTCAAATTTGGACATTCATCCATCTTGGCATTCTATAAATAAAGAGCTCATATCCTCATTTGATCATCCACAATCCAAGCAAAGTTACCATGCTCAAATATCTCTTGAATTTCATCCATTATCATTGAGTCATAGCTAGGTTTTGTAGATTTTTGGCTTGGAGTCTTCATTCTTCACCAACAAAGTGGATCAATCTCTTCAACATTTGAAGCTTGCATCTTAGGAATTGGGAAAGGGCCAATTTTCACATCAAATTGGCACCAATTCCCCCATGGGATCATGAGTTTGCACATTTGAATTAGGATTCAATCTAGTTTATCATTTTTATTGTGTTCTTCATTGTTTTCTTTCCTATTTTGAATGTTGTAAATGTATTTCATGGGGAATCCTTGTTTTGGCTTGCAATCACTTGTCTAACTTGTTTATTATTGTTGTTTTGTAGGTACCAAGGTTGGGGTTCACACAACTCCCATGCCCACACCTGAAGTAAAGTGACTCCAGCTAATAAACTCCGACCACCAAGGTAGACCACTGAATTAAAATCATGATAATGGTGGGAAAGCATGCACATGCCCCAAGCATATCTAGTCCCATGCATGAACATACTCTCAAGCACACGTCCCCAACCAATAAAGAATCCCTTTGACCTACAATCAGGACAAAGGAATCCTTTGATGAATCCAACAATTACTGTTGGCAAAGTGGTGTATGCGTCAACCATCTCACGCCACATAATCCACATACCAGTAATCTTGGCATCCTAAAAAACCCTCCGAGGAGCATCAGTACCACCCTATTCTGATGAATCATAAATAGCAATATCCCCCACAACTAGAATCTGCAGAATCCTCCAGACATCCTCTGGGGTAATTGTGATCTCGTTGGTAGCTAGATGGAAGGTGTTATGCTCATTGTGCTAGATCTTCGCTAATGTTGTCAAGAGACCCCAATTAATCCTAATTTGGGGCATATCCAGTAAAGAGGATGATCCCCAACATGTAATCATAGTTGTCTTAGGCTGAGCCAACTATGGTATCAAATCAAATGTCTGAGGAAACTACTCTCTAATTTGGAGGTTTGTCAAAGACTCCTATCATCATGAAATATTCAAAATCAAAACTCTTTGTCAAAACATCAAACATCAATTATCCTATCAAACCTAATCAGCTCTTGGTGAGACTTTTGATTAAATCTCATGAGAAAACATCATTGAACCTTACCTATCATGAGGTCAATTATCAAACTTCACCGAACCTCGCCTATCATGAGGTCAATACATCAATTCAAGCTCACCTATCATGAGGTTCATCAATCAAATTATAATTATTCCTCACCTATCATGAGGATAATTATCATCAAATTAATCATTAAGCCTCACCTATCATGAGGTTGACATCATCTATTTGATCAGGATCATTAATCATATCAAACCAACAACTGACATGATCTAAAATTGACAAATCAAGGAAAAATTTGACAAATTTTATCAATCTGACTTAGAAGTGCTAAAACATAGTTTCAAAGTGAAAAACCATCAAAAGTGCCATTTCATCAGGCATAAGTGCCATAACAAAAGTCAAAGCACCACTTCATCAGAAGCACTATTTAATTGGGGCAAAAAGCGCTAATCTTATAAGTCAACGTGCTAATCTACTGAAAGTGCTAAAACATAAGGTAAAATCTCTAAACTATCTATCCTACATGCCAAAACATTGGAAGCACTAAACTATCTATCCTATGCGCCAAAACATCGGAAGTGCTAAAACATCCTACCTAAGTGCTACAAGATTTGACCTAAGTGCTAAAACATTGTAAGTGCTACAACAAAAAGCAGAAGCACTACTGCAACATGCAGAAGAGCCAAAAGAAACCTAAATTTTCAAATCCAAAAAATGCACATACAATGAGAGGGTTAATGGGTACATACCGGAGGTCCATAGACAGTCGGGCGGTGGTGACGTCGCAGACACTCAAACTGGTGCGTATGGTAGGGAATCGACATCCTTCTCCAAATTGCACAAATTGCTCTCTCTCTTAAATTTTCAAAAACTCAAATGCACAAATGAGTTTGAAAATGACCTTTTTGACCTTTTATAGGTTATTAAAAGTGGGATTTTTATGGGGTTAATTAATTTTTTTAAGAGCAGATTAATTCAAATTCATACAGGGGAAAATTATCTACATTTTTTTATCAGGAGATAAATTATTTCACCATCAAATCTTTATCAAATCATCAAACAATCGTAAAAAATCCAAAAAAATAAATAAATAAATAAATAAATCATTAATTTATCTCCCGAAGGGGCATATATTCATCATGACTTGAAAATCAATGTCTGGGGCAAGTCTGGGTCATATTGAATTTTTTTCGTTGATACTACCAGCAGCAACACAAAATTTTATTTGAAGCAATGCGTAAACACATCACTTCAAAGAGGGGAAAAATGTATACACCTAAAAATATTCTTGAGAGTATAATTAATTAAATATGATTTATTTGATTAGTTAACCTTTAATTCATCTACTTAGTAAATAAATAGAAATATTTATTTATGGTTCATTCTCCTATTCTTCACTTTTAATTAAATATACAACTTCAATAGTTTGTGTTATTTAATTATCACATCATTTTATCTTAATTAAATAAACAAGGTTAAATACTTTGTTGTTTAATTATCACATCCCTTCTATATTTATTTAATAAAAAAATTCTATAGTTTTTTTTTTTTAATTATTTATTCCCTTTTACTAATTTGAATAAAATCATAAATTATTCAACTAAAGGCATAAAGGAAAATTTCCTCTATTCACTCACCTACCAAATTAGATATCAAATATCCAATTTAATTCAACTGGCATTCACAAGAAAGCTTTGGAGACAAATTAGAATCAATCTCTGAATTTCTGTCATCTAATTCTTCCTATCATTTGGCCTGATGTTTTCATGGGGAGAAACGATTCCCTTCATCAGCTCAAGCTTCTCAATCTCTCACCATTCAATTCTCCAGAGTGAATCTAAGCCTTTGTTGTGCTGCCCCATCACAATGTGTTGCCGTAAATCTATATATACAACCTTTCTTCTATAGGAAATGGATCCCAAATTCAATCTTTGTGCAATCTCACTCCACAGGAATAATAATCAAGCAATCAAGAAATTTAGCAATACCATTTAGCAATCATAGTATTTGTAGAATCAATATCATGGCTACATCTTAGTTTTGTTGTAGCTTTCATTCATTAGGTTTCATGTCAACATAGATTACAGTAGCATCAATATCATTTAGAAATCACCATATAGGAGTAGATCATTGCATTTAACATCATTTCATTCTCTAGATAGGAATTTTAACAGTCACAATTCTTACCAAATCTGAGAGCCCTATGTGATTTAATAAATCTTTGGAGATAGAAAATAATGAGACGCTTTCAAGTTTTATGTGCTTTAAATTAATTGATTGTTTTTAAATCTTGATATAATTTTTCATTAAGAAGTGTTTTTAGTTGTTTTACTTATTTACTTATTTCACACTTACAGGAACAAATGCAAAATTTAAGAGAAGAAAAAGGTAAGGGAGAATCAAGTGCTATAGAAGGATCTACAACCACAAGAAGATCTAGTAGGATAGCTACCACTCTTGCTATCCAAAATTCCTCTGCGGATGTACCATATATTTGGGAAAAGAGAAAGACAATTGCTAGTACTCGCATAAGGGGAAAATCCCCTCTAATTGTGCAAACGACAAGAGATGAGACGAATAAAACTACTATTGTTGCACTACTTGCTACCCTTACTAGAAGAAGAGTAAAGAAAAAGGCGATGAGAGAGAAAGGTATAGGAATCAATGTAGCAGAAGAAGAAGAATTGGTAGAAGAAGGACTATAGTTGGATTGGAGAAGGAGAATTGATGCTTCACAAGGTGAAGCTGCTATAAAAAGAAGAAGATTTGATATAATTGAAACATATAATGAAAAGGAAATAGAAAAATAAAAGAAAGAGTTTTTTATTCACATGAGGGAAAGAAGAAAGAAGCCACCAAGAAGGATTCTCAAGAGAAGAATAAAGGAAATGAAACAATTCAAAAGAATAAGACTCAAGGTGAAAGCAAAAAAAGGAACAAATAGAACCAATAAGCCCACAATCACCTATGAAATTAGAGTCATTCTTTAATAGTATTTTGTAGAATGGAATGTTGGGAGAGACGAGAGATCTCTACAAAAAAGTAGATGAGGTGGATAACACCACCATTATTGAAGCCATTATCAAAAACATTGTTGTTCTTGAGGTGGATATGAGGAATATAAAGAAACATATTCGTGTAGACTTATTGAATATTTTGCTAGAAAGAAGGAAAAAGTTTGTAGAAGAATAAGGAAGGCTTAAGGAAGAAGAATTAGAAAGAATAAGTGATCCTCTCTCTGAGGATGACAGAGCCACATTGGCTATAGTATTTAGAAAGGATATAAGGACAAAGAAAATGGTGACTACCCTTATGGGAAAAACTCAAAGTGATCATGAATTGATTAGAAAGGAAAAAAAAGATGAAATTGAGTAGATTGCACAAAAAATAGGAATGATACCAGAAGATAGGGAAGAAATGAATTTTGAAACCATTTCTCCCAAACAAGACTTTGAATAATATGTGTAGATATATGATGCTCAACATTAGCATGATGCAAATAAAGATGCACTGGACAACACTCCTTTGGAAGTGGAGGATATGATAGAAATAAATGATGAGGATGCAATGATCAGAGAAGACATTGCAAAGGAAAACATCACTCCTCCTCTAGTACAAGAAGTTACTCCTCTAGTTATCACTGAAAAAAATATAGAGGAAGAAAACAAGGATAATGAAAATAATAATGATGATGTAGAGAAGGAAGGAGAGCAAGGAAAGAGAAATGAAGATAAGGTTGTATTGAAAGATGCACAAAATAAAATAGCAAATCCAATAAGCTCAAGAAATGGTGAAGAAAAGGATCCAAAGGGAAATGTTGTGGAGACAACAAAATTTTTCAATGAATCCTTCAACTCCTCTAGAGATTCCATGAAAAATATATTAAGTATGCATCTCAATTTCCAACCTATCATGTCATCACAACTACTGCAATTTGTGATGTAACAAGGTAGTGTATACCTAGATAATATCTCTCCCCTTCACAAGTTACAATTGGGAGATATGTTTCATGCATCCACAAGGAAAGAGATCATTGAGACACCAGAAAAGTGGCAAACTTATGGAAGAAGTAGTGAAAACACTACAAGAGATCATAACCAATGCAAATATTAACACATCACTATCTAATATGGAAAATATGAAGCTGCTAATTGATTCTTTTAAGGTTTATACATCCAAACTAAAAGAAGAAGAGAAAGAAGTTGAGAAGAGAATAGAAATTACTGAGAAATGTGACATTGCACATAAAAAAAATTCAAAATTGTTGAAGGATGCACAAGGGTGTGTTGATGAGACAAAGGCTCTATATCAGTATGGCATGAAGTGGCCCAGAGCCACAAAAAGCATAAGGAAGGAGATGGAATCTATTGAGTCCCAAATTAATATTGCCTCAAGTTCCTATGATCGTATACTTGACCTAACTGGAGAGATAAGGAATGCAATAGAAGACTTACATAATAAATTCTTCCAACTACAAGCCCAGAAAGAACACATCATCCTATAGTTTGAAGAAATAAGGGATTTGGTCAATCCCAAATTTATACTCATTTCAAAAGCTCTTTTGAGTCTAGACAAATCCAAGCAGATGAATTTAGTACTTAGCAATCCAAAAGTAGGAGAAGAGTTTCTTATGGAATTTGAAACACAGTGTAGATTTCTTGTGGAAGCTAAGAAATATTGGGAAGAAGGTAGGTTAGCATGACAATCCCATTTACAAAAGTTGAAGGCGTCAACCACCTTCAGTTGACATATTGTTTATTTATTTTTATACATTTTAGTATTTTAGTTTAGACTCTTTGTACATATGTGGACTATATAGTGTTGTTTCCAATACAATTTTTTCTTTTTGCTCCAATACATGACTCAGGGGGATACAATCCATCCTTTTGAGTTTCTATATATGCACATATTTCTCGGGGGGGGTTATAGTGAAATTTATAATTGTTGTATAGGTTCCCTTTGCCCTTGATTTCAAAGGGGGGAATATTTCAAAGAATTTTTGGCATGTTGCCATCAATGACAAAGGGGGAGATTATTGGAATTTTTGAAGAGATTGCTAGAAGTTGGAAACATGAGCATGAGGAACAAGTAAAGATATATAAACAAAGTGTTGAAGTATTGTAATTGATGTCAACATTGTAACTTATATGAGTATTTTTGTTGCAAACCATTTTGATAAGATCTAATGGCTTTCTGAATTCTTGAGGAAGATATCTATGCAACATGGTTTGATCTAGAAAAGCAAGTTGTGTTGGAAATTGACTAAGTGTCAATTCAATTAATTCAAGGTAACAATGCATCTATTTTTTGGTCCACACCACTCCGCAAATCAAGGTTTCACTCTGCACTTCTAACATTATTTGACTAGATGTTAGTTGTATCTAATTCTAAGATTTCATCATGTTTTGACAAGTGGATTGAAATACATGACTAATAGAAGTTTGACCTAATGAAATATAATTATTCTATGTGTAGTGCATGTGTGTGGGAGATTTCACACTTCTTCGTGGATTCATTTTTGGCTTTGTGATTTTGAGGATAAGTTTCTAGATGGCATTAGAGTATGAATTCAAGTTGGCATCAATTTTGAAGTTTGCATGTTGATATGTGGATACATAGTTGAAGGATTTTTCTATTAGGTCTTATATCATGCCAACCTAACAAGTTTAAGGGTATATGAATGCTAAATAAGTGTTTTATTCTTTTTTAGGATCTATTATAGGTCCTTTCCAACCTATTTTAAGTTGCTTTAAGATTTAAACTAGGTCGCATAGTATGTATGAAAAGTTTTGAAGCCAATAAGTCATATTTTGTTTGTTACATCTATTAGGCTGACCTATTATGTTAGAGTTGATGTAGATATATATGTTGGATCCTTTCAATTTTTTGATGAATGACATGAACATATTATGTGTGATGCAAATATCCTACATGTGAATATTATTGGAGCAATGTGAATTTAAGTTGTGAATGTTGAGTAGAAGATTCAAGTGATGTGAATGCATAGGAAAGTAGAGTGTTTGATCTGATTCGGATGAAGTGTGGAAAAGTAGTTTATTGAGCTTAATTGGAACTATATTTCATGCATATGAAAGATGCAGTTGTAACCAGTTCAAAATAGACTGTGAGCCACCATATCTCTTCTATATTTTTCTTTGTGGACAGTGAGTCCACTCTGATAGTGAGTACACCTATAATGAGCACTTCTATAAATATACTATAATAGGTTATGATACATTGTGAGCTAATCCTCTTCCTGGTTCTTCCCATTTTGGGTTTTCCACATAAAAATCTTGGTGTTTATGTGTTATGTGATGTTGTGAATGTTTGATGTGCCTTCTTTCTTTATTACAATTGAATATGTTTTGGTGATTGGATTTTTAATGTTTGAATGGTTTAAGAGAATAATGATTCACCCCCTCTCTCAATATTTTGGGTGTTCAACAAATCTAATGTCCTAAATTGTGCATTCCATGGCCCATTTTAAAATTTATCAAGAAAAATGATATACAAAACCAAGGAAAATATTTAATATTTTTCTATCAAATCTTTACACTTTGCAAAATAGGGTTGGGACAATGGTGCCCTAGGTGACTTGTTCCACCTATTTTGGCTCTAACTTTTAATATGTCAGATCTAGCATTTTATTATTTAAATTTTAAATATCAAATGTTGACTATGAAGATTTAATTTTTCTAGAAATTACATTAATTGCATATAAATACCTAATCATTGAATCATTTGAAAAAAAAGTGAATGACCTAGCATGATTTGGAAATCAAGAACATTATCAAGCAATTATTATCAATTCAAGAGAAAAAATATTGTAGCATTTCATTGTCAAAGCATCATGTCAAGTTTTATATGAATTTTTTTATGTTTATGCTATCATTTTATTTTGTGAGGCCTAAAACTTGTAGGTTTTCAAATCAATCCAAGATAAATTGCAATCAATCTTTGAGGAGATGTGCATGAATTCAATCCTTCAAGGAAATCAAATTTGAGTGGTGAGTTGTATTCCATTGTTGATTCATCATGTATATTTTATTGAGCCTCTATCCCTCAAAATAATAAGCTCTCTATCATGAACTTTCCCATTATGGAGGTGAAGACACCAACACAAGGTTTGATTGAGGCAAGCCCCTATATTGTATAACCCTCCCTCTCTCTTTGAATGTGCAGGTTAGAGATATGAAGAATATTGGAAGAAGATTGGAGGAATATTGATGATAGTTTATCTGTTATTATATTCAAACCCTACAAATTGACAAGGTACAAAAAATCAATTATCTTAGCATCCAAAAAAGATTCGACAATGAGATATAGAAGAAAGAAGACTTTGATCAAACACCTAAGGACTATGAAGATAGATTTCAAATTTAGTTACTCAAACATAAGAAAGCTGGGTGACTTAGTCCTACAAATTTAGCTCTAGATTTATTTGACAGGTGTGCACAAGTCTACTCAATCTATTTATTAACATCAAATTTGTTTGTGACTTTCTAGATTTACTTTTTTTACATCTAGTTAGTGTATTTTCATTGTTAGCTAGTCATAACATTGCATTTCATTCAAATATCCATTCCAATATAGATCCTACATTTGATTGACTCGCCTTTCAGGTTGCAAGTCAATCTCATATCCCCTCAATCCAATTCTAAATGATAAGGCCAAGTGGAAAAACCTTGAAATCCCAAGGTAAGGTCATAAGGTTTCAATTCCATACCTTATCAATTATAAAATATCAATTTTATCATGATTGAAGAAGGGAAACATAGGAAGTTTTGATACATATGGTATTGTTTGTTTCTATATGTCTAGTACCTATGTAGAAGTTTGGAAGTGGTTGTGGTAGTGTTTTGAGGTTTTCTATTAAAAATAAGAATATGCATATACTAAATTGTCATTTTTTTTGGTACATAATTCTACTACTATTGATAATTATGGCTTGTGTTTTGGATATTAAACAAGAATACTCATGGAATATCCTATTCTATAGTTTTGGAAAATTTAGTTATAGATTTGTGAGATAGAAGTGACAAAGTGAAGTCTATGTTTGTTAGTTGATTTTCTATAATGTTTGAGTGTTGGTTATAGTGAAGGGAAGTGTGTGCTAGCTATGGGAAGTATGTGAAGGTAAAATAGGACCATTTAAGATCATTGTAGGAAGTTCGTGATGTTATCTTACATCAATGGTAACAAATTTTATTTAGGATTGAGCCAACTATAGTTTTCATATCATTTTGAATTAAGATCTATCCTTCACCAATATAGCTAAGTATGGATTACGCTAAAGGGTCCTAGGTTGACATTTAGATGTTAACAAGTTGGAATGGATATATTATAAATCATTTTTATGAAAGTATGTGTGACTTGTGAATCAAGTGTGGCAGTTGTGTGAAAAATGTATATGTTAAAAGATGTGCAAGCAAAAAAGAGAAATCAAGGATGCTTGAGATATCATCAAAGCTTGTATTCACCTACTATTGTTGAGCAAGTTGTGTGAAAGAAGATCTATATTTCCTTCTATACTATGAGGTTGAAGCCTTTTAATATGAGTTGTTACTCAATGAGTGTGTTGTAGCTTAGTTATAGGGGACTGGTTTCTCTTGTAGGTTAGTACCTTCAAATTATAATTCAAGGGGATTGGTGTCTCCCATTAAAGTTGCAATTCATGTGCGTTGGTTCTTGCAAAATTATTGTAAGTTCTATATTATTGTGTGGGGCTATATTTGGATAGTATTTTGAAGAAAATTTTCTCACCATGGTTTTTCCCTTCAATGTTTCCATGTAGATATTGTGTACTCTTGTGTGGATGTGTTCATTACTTGCATTTCCATTGATTATGTTTTCAAAGTATTATGTATGGGGTGATTTAAATTAGAAAGTATTAACTATAAACTCACCCACCACCCTCTTATTATTTGTGTGTTTAACATTGGGAAGGGTCAACTCTTATCCAAACCAAAAAAATTATAACCCAACAAGTTCTCATCATATATTTATTTATTATAAAGACCTAATTTCACCTAATTAATAAAGACATTAACTTTACAAGAACCTTTAAAAGATATTTTTTATGAATTTCAACCCAATACCCATACACACAAAAAAATTATTTAAAAATGTATAAAAATCCATTAAAAATTCAACTTACAAAATATTTTCACAAATGAAGCCTTTAATATCTTCATGCCTAGGCTAATGCATTAGTATCACAAAGATGAACATGGTTATGGTTTCTAGAGGACCCCTAAATATTTTTCCATTGTCTAATGAAGTGACATGAACCCTTCAAACAAACATCAATATATCACCAAAAATAGTTAAATCAATAATATCAACATTTCAAAAAGTATATCGTATGCTATGGTGAAGCTAGAAAGTTCCCATTTATCTTAGTTCAAATAATTTTAATAATTAAATCATACTATCATAATTGCATATACAATTCATATTTCTCTCATAATTATAGTTTAAGTGGGAGCATCAAGGAGATGTATGGATTATTTTGCATCAATTGAATTTTTAGTTTTTATTCTATGTTTGTGTGTAGGTCACTAAAAGTTTATTGATAAAGTTGTAGCATTTAACTATAAATGATTACAAGATTTTGGATTTAAGATAGAATATTTTAGAACCATGGGGCTACATCAAGTTCAAATTTCATGATATTTATATTAGCATAAATATTTTAGTTTGGTCTTTGAGTCTCAACTAGGTCGACAAGCTTACATGGTTTTCTCTTGTGCCAGTCTTTTTGTGAGTTTGCACTAGTAACTTTTTTGTGTGGAGGTGTATTGGGTCTAGGTGAATAAATAAAGAGAAACACATGATAATATTCTATTTTTTTATCACCAAATTTAGTTTAGAGGTTGTTTACACTTGGCCAACTACATGTTTCATAAGGCCTACACCCTTGTGCAAAAATGTAGCTAACACAAATAATCTTTTAGGATAAAGATTTGTATATATACATTGCTTATGATTGTTTGAGCATCAATATGATAGCTAGGGAATGGATCAACACCTATTGAATACATAAATTATGAAATAGAGGATACATGTAGTAGCAAGGAAGTGAGGTTAGAGAATCAAATTTATAAGGAATATGATACAAAGCATAATTTTATGAGTTGAGAGTGTGAATATTTTATGGTGTTATTATGTACTTAACATAGCCCTTATAGTAGGTCTAGAAGTGGTTTTCTCATGACTAGCGATCTATTTGGACAAAACATGAGTGGATATTATCCTTTTGTGTAATTTTATTGTAAATAAAAGGTTGTGGTAGTTGTAATGTGTTGAGGATTTAATAGTATGTAAAGAGATGTTTTGTAGGACAATATTTTCCTTCGCATGGGGTTTTCTTAAGGTATATCATGTGTCATTTTTTTGTGGTTCTTATATTTATATGTGTATTTACTATGCTTGGCTACATGGTCAATTAGTCCATGATTGGACCATCCAACCTAGTTTGCATCACTAGTTCATAAATTTATTTCTTGATTTCACCATGTAGAAATGTTCTAAAGTAGATTATCAACTTTAAATTGAAATTAAATTAAAGTGGTATCCATCAAAACATAATTGAAATCCATACTCACAATAAAAACATGATAATAAATAGAAAATATGCAAACCTAAATCCATAATCAGCTAACTAGATCATCATGATAGCTAATGAAAAGTAATTTTTCTAAGTTTACTATCCATATCAACCCTAACCCATCATCATAATAAAAATTTGAAAGATGAATATCTAAATTTATGAGTATCAATATCCAAATTAAGTTTATTAGGTACGTGTGAAATCAAACGAAAAAGTGTGGGACTCACAACTCTTATGGGTATGATAAAAAAAAAATGTATTCAAGTCATTTGTATAAGAATGATGCCCAAAATGGATGGATATCCATCAAGAGTTAATCATTTAGGCCAAAGCATTGCCCTAAGTGTATCTAACCCAAAATTATATTAAATTTCTTATTAAGGAACAATTCAATTAACTTGTGGAAAATAAAGAGGAATATAGTATTAAAAAAAAATGTGTCAAAATATTTTTGGTTTGTTGGCGAAGCTTAATGGTTCAATATTAAAGGAAAAATATTGGAATTGTGTAAATTTTATGGAATAGAATTGTTTTCTCTACTTTCTAGCTAAACCAAATTTGATAGTATAGAAGTTCCTCAAACATGATAGATAAGCCAAACAAAGACAACAATGTACAATCTCTTCAAACCTAGGAACTAAGTGAAAAGAAGAAGGTTATTTGAACACCTAAAATTATAGCTCAAAAAAAGCATTACAAATGTTTAGAATAAGTTTCCCAAAGATGATAGCAAAACCAATTGAAGGACAACACTTTAGAAACTATTCAAACTCATTGTGAAGACAAAAGAAGATTATTTGTACACCTAAAACTATAGTTTTGAAAAATATTGTTATAATTTTAAAGCTTTTGAAAAGGAAAAAAATAGATATTTTGCAAGGAAAGTGGCCAACATCTCATAAACACAACCCTTAAAAATATATGTTTATAAGAAACATAATATTTCAACAATTTACAATATTAGGGGTGGTGGGCCTAGCTCGATTGGCTAAAGCATCCTATTGCAGGGAAGAGGTCACGAGGTCTAGTCTCCCCAATGTCCTTGTGGTACCGGAGGGCATCTCACGCCAATGTCACCGGTCACGTGAAAAAGGTTTACTAGATGCCCTGCAATTTATAGGGGGACAAATACCCGACCGATTCCTGCAATCTAAAAAAAATTAAAAAATTACAATATTGATTCCTGCAATCTAAAAAAAAAAAAATACAATATTGATTAATGCTGAGTTTTTAAAAAAAAATTAGAATATTGATTAATGTTGATTTTTTCATGGACCATCAAGGACTCAAACCTAGGACTTTCCATTTGCAGTTGGAATGCTCTACCACTAAATGATTAACCCCTTTGTAACCAATTCATCTTTGATTTGGGTAATTTTTTTCTAACAATTTAAAGTGCTTCTAAATATATCTATATAAAAAGTAATTTAAGAAGAATGTACACAAATAAATTGGAAAACACTCATATTCACAGTACAAATACTATATTTTCATAGATTAAAAAACTTACATTCATAACAAAGCTATTTAAAGTTAAATAAGATAATAATTCAGATAATTGTACAAGATTTTATGTTCATAGATAAAAATGATGTACAACTCCTAGGACATTCCATTTGCAGTTGAAGTGCTCTACTACTGAATGATTAACTATTTGTGACAAATTTATCTTTGATTTGGATCTTGTTTCGTAGAGTGCTTCTAAACATACTTGTATAAAAAAAACAAAATAAAAACCATAGACAGATAAATTGAAAAACACTCATATTCACAATAGGAATGTCATATTTCATAAATTAAAAAACTTACACACATAACAAAACTATTTAAGATTAAATAAGATATAATTCGAAAAAATGTACAAGTTTTTGTGTTCAAAGATAACAATGATGTAGGAAAGAATCCAACTCATAATCCTGATGATATGTAGATATGACCTGTACGCTATGCCGAGGACTGAACAACGAGGAGGGACTTTTGCAATGTCTACGTTTAATTGGTTGCAAAAAGAATCTCTTATCTGAAACGATAATCCGCCATAGCAGACTAAAATTTTAGGACATCTTTTATTCATTTGCGTACAAGATTCCAAAAGATAAATGAAAGGATTAAGCCATTGGTACTGAGAGCATTATCTAGTCACGGGCGAGGATTACATCTGGCAGACAGATTGACGTGGCAGAGCAGGTTCTGTTGAGGGCGGTTACAAAGCTTGTCGTTCTGCTTCTGAAATGGCCACACCATCACTCACGAGATATTTTCTTGCCTTCAGCAGTGCGGCCGACAATATCACCGTCTTCTTTTTCTTTTCCCGTACGCCATTCATGCCCAACTGGCCACCCTTCTCACTCCTCGTTTACAACAAAGAGGAAACAATAGCAATCAGACAAAATTTTCACTCATGCTGACGCATCCTGCCCACTGACCACTGCCCACGCCATTTTTTCTTTATTATGCTTCAGTTGGGGATATACTCTTTCGTTGATGCTTTCAGAGTTCCATAGTGGATTACAGGACACTCTCTGCACAGCTTGTATTACTGCTATGGTGATTGCTGACGTACCTTACCTCCTTTCACTTTCCACAATAAAATGAATTGCTAGTCTAGGCTTGAGTTTTATGATTAATTTTGGTATTCTTTAATCTAACAAAGTTTTTATTATGATCGCTACAAACTTTTTATTATGATCGGCGATGTTGGCGTAATATGTCTTCCAGTATCACAAGGACAAGGGGATTGGACCTTGTGACCTCTTGCTTTCAACAAGATGCTTTAATCAATTGAACATGGAGAGAGAGAGAGAGGAAGAGGGAGAGAGGGAGAGAGAGAGTGGGGAGAGAGAAATAAATAAATATATAAAGAGGGAAAGGTGGAGAGGGAGAGAGGAAAAGTAAATACAAAAGGTACACTTATATATATTGAAAAAGTGGAAATATCAATGATGTATCAAATGTGAAAATGAAACCCTAATGTGGTTGCCAAGGATGGGTAGGGTAAGTAAAATTGATTTCATAATCAAGATAATAGAGAAATATGTAACAATCTAAAATCGATGAAGAATTAGGCATGAAAAACTTTCAAATATAAAATTAAGATGTAAATATCATAAAAGTATAGAAGCCATGGACAAAGTAGATTGAAAAAAGGAAAGATAGAGAGGTAAGTCGAGCTTTCAGGCGCATCAATCAAATCAAAATCAGATCCGGCAGATCAAAATCGGCGGATCAGCATGAATCAAACACCGATAAATCGATCTCCGTTCCGCTCAGATCCGTCAATCATCAATCAGTCGAGATCAGATCGATCAACATGATCAATAGAGAGGAAGAGAGGGAGAGAGAGAGGTCTAGAGCTCAAGGGGAGAGAGAGTGAAATATAGATAGGTAGAGAAAGGGACAAAGAGATATGATGATATATGAAGATTTTCTCATATCCTTCTACACAAAATATAAATATTTCATTACTGATTACTTCTCTAATGTTTCAAGTATTTTGATATGATTGCTACTAGTGATAACTTTAAGAAACCCCCCTCCAAAATAGATATAAAATCTTGGCGAATCTTCCATTTAAAAATAAATAAAATTAATTTCTATTGGAAAATCTTTCCTTTTTTTGAAAAAATAGTTAATTTTATTGGCGATTTTTATACATCACTAAAGTTTTGTAGGAAATCTTGGTGAATCTTGGAAAATAATAGAAAAATGAATTAATTATGCTAAGGAATCCTTCCATTTTTAAAAACTAATTCTTATGGGAAAATAGGGGCTAGAGGGTGGAAATGATCGATTGGTTTAAGGGGTAGACTCTATAATATTTATTTGACACAATATATTTAAAATATAATCTAACATAACTCATTGTATTCCACAAGGTAAAATGTACCCATGATCTATAATGTTCATCAGGCTCGAAATTGCTTTTATTTTGGGCTCCATGAGGATTACAAATTGTAGGTACATTTTATCTCATAAAATATGAGGGGTGTTAGAATATATTTTAAATAATGGAGGCAACTAAAGATTGAAAATATGGCCCTAAAGAAAATAATAATCATGATATACTATTGGCAGATTAATTTAGATTTCTACTATAACTTATAAAATTTAGGTGAATCTCATCTAATCATGTGTCGAATGCTATGGCAAATTTTTGAGTTAAGTTTTTTAATAAAATAAATTCTTTAGCAATTTAAATAAGTCTAAAATTAAATTTTGTAAAAATGTGGTGATTTAGGTCCCCTTACAACTTAAACTATTAGCCAAATTTTGATTCCAAAATTTCAACTATTATCCAATTGGTGAATATTAGCCACTAAACAAATCACTGATTGTTACAAAAAAATTAGAATTGGACTTCAAATGTAAAAGTAGTGAGAATTTGATGTTTCAAAAATGAAATATGAAGTTCAAATTATTATAATTATTATTTTGTATATAATCTAGAAAAACTACCTAGTCCATTGCATAGAGCTTTGATTTAGCTTTTTAATTCCTATAAAAATATGAAAATTTTGATAAAAAAGGAAAAGTTATCCCCATTTTACTAGAGAGGGATTTCTAGGCTTTTTCAAAATGGATATTCATTTTGCAATAATAGATATTCGTTTTGTCAAAATGGATATCCATTTTGAAAATCCCAAAATTGATATGTATTTTATTTTTCAAAATGGATATCCATTTGAAGACATAAATATGGGTACCTATTTAAACAAAACAAATACCTATTATGTTTTTCAAAATGGATATCCATTTTGAAGACATAGAAATGGGTACCTAATTCAAAAAAATTGGTATGAACGCATCATTTTTCAAAATGGATATCCAATTTCAAGACATAAAAATGGATATCCAATTTTTTCACATAATTTCTTCCCTCCATTTTTTCCTCGAGACTACTTTGGGATTTGGCTTAAGGGTGTCAAACCTGAAAAGTCAACTGCCCCAATGTGTTTAGAGGTGTTTTCCTCTTTTTATGACTTCACCCTTCATACTAGTGACCTTTTTTCGTCCAAATTTGATGAGACAAAAATGGTTTATTTAGCAAATTATCAACATTCTACCAATATAAGATATGCTTTATTTTAAATTTAATAGATAATTATTATTGATTTTCCACATGTACTATGTGTAAAGTCCCAATTGATAGGCTGATTGAAAAACATCTATATTTTTTAAACAATTAATACATTTTTGGAATCTAAAATATGGGTCACACACTATGCTTCACAAGCTATAGTTAAAAAAAAATGAATTTCATAAATCTTTTACCAAGTTAGTGTGGTAGGACAAATGGTTTTAATATTTTTAAAAACTACAAAAAATAAATATCACATCTAGGCATGTGTCATCTACTTATATTGAAAGATTTGAAAAAATTAATATTTATTTTTGCTCATACTTAGGGTGGTTAGACAAACACCCACTTTTTTTCTTCTTTTCTAAAATTTAAAGTACTGTATTGAAATTTTAGATTTTCACCTAATCAAATTACTTTTTTTCCAAAAAAGCCTTAGTAGCCTACAAACTGCTTTTAATTTGCTACAAATTCTATCCAATATATTTTAAAAATTATGTTAATAACCTATTCAAATTCTTAAGTGAAGTTGCTTGAGTTTGTTTTTCTATATTTTCATTCCCACTTAAGGGCTTTATTTGGCCCATCATGATCCTACACTGATCGTCTTGCTAATTTTTTTTAAGATTGCATATTTCAAGAGTAAATTATGAAACTATTAAATATGACTTCTTGAATGAGTAGCTTTTTGTTGTCTCAACTCACACACCATGGTTTTACAACATTGAAATTTTTATTTATCTAGAAATGAATTTATATTTGAGTTCAATAGTAAAAAATAAAAGATAGTTAAATACAATTGAATATTCTACATGGTTAAGTTGAAATTACTTAAATGTGCATTTGAATTTATCTTGTATAAGTATGTATTAAAAAAAAAATTCTTTCACATTCCTTAAGCTTGTTATATGAACTATTTGGAGGATTTACTATTCATTGAATTGAGAAATAAGACAAAAATTTCTTAGTTTTGGACAATATTGGCTTTCTTTTCATTACTATTTCAAGAATTATGTAAGATAGTGTAAATAATTCCAAAGGATGGGAAAACCTAAATATTCAATGAGATACCAATCTAACCTCTATTGGATCTTGATCTAGATGAGAAGGGGGGGATGAATTTTGTAAGGTCCATTGAATTAGTATCCCAAGAGAATGAATACACTCTTTTATGCATAGAATATGTTTCAAAATGGAAAAATGTGCAAGCATTATATTTTACAAGAGAAGAAAAATTTAAAATCTTTTGAATAAGAAGATACTACTATGGTTTGGGGAATGAAGGTAAATAGTGTCAAATTAGGGTCCAAAATTTGTATCTATATTAATCTAATAATTTATTGTGAAATTTCATATTAGGAATGGGAAGTCATTCCAATAGTAGAACATCTAAATAGGTAGGTAGGATTTACAAACTAGGAACTAGAAAATATACTAAGAAAGATAGTAGTAGCTAGATGAAAAGGATTTTTCAACTAAAGTACATGAGGTAGTTTAGAGTTATAAAACCATTTTAAAACTGTAGCATTATAAAATTATCACCCTTGACAACTTTATACAAGATTTAGCTCTCCCTTTATGTGCCTAGACCTAACTATGCTCTTAATAATTTGGAATTATCAATTAATGTTTATTTAACAACACATAAAACCTGAAAATAGGTCTAGATCAGGGAAATATCACCCCTTTCTACCTTATTTTGGCCCTAATTTAAATATTTCATTGTGAGAATTTTAACATTTAGAATTATAAGCTCCAGATCAATTCTCTATAGGAAAAAGTAAGAAATATGGATAATGCCTTTAATAGTTTGATCTCTATTACTTATGGCACTATGAACAAGGGAATTTCGGTATGGTGTTTGGGTTGTCAACAGTAAGGAAAATTAAACATAAAATGGAAGCCACTCAAGATGTAGACATGTCAATTGATGATAATGTTGGTGAAGGAGTGGACCCATAGTGAAATGATTTGGACTATTGAAAAAGAAATAAAATTTAATTAATTGTCAAAAAGATTAAATTGGTTTCTTGTCATTTCAAGTTTTGGGACTTGCATGACTATCCTTTGTAGGCCTATGTGTCATCTCATTCTTTTTTTGTCTGTTTATAGGGTATATGCAGGATCATCATGGAAAAAATAGGCCCTTAAGTGGCAAAAAATTTAGAAAAATCAGAGTTAGGAAACTTGACGTAAACATTTGAATAAGTTATCTATATTATTTCAAAAATATGTAAGAATAGAATTTGTATCAA
>VDFB02214619.1:0-25487 GCA_007258455.2 Sequoia sempervirens | reverse complement strand
AATAAATGAGCCATTAATGTCCATCATCCCTCTAGAAGATTCCTATTCATAGATGCGTTCGCACTGTTCTTGTTCTTGACCGCAGACCTGATCAAACAACTTTAACTTCCAGCATGGCAGGCACGTTCTCATTTTGAAATTCCAAGACTGCAACCTCTTTCTCCTGCTCGACGATGATTTTCCTCCTTGATGTTGTTCTTCAACTTTGAAGTACTTGCTTTTGGGGGGGGGGGGATTATTTCTCCGCCTCAAATCCTGAAGGGTCATCTTATCTTGGACTCGAGCATTTCTTCCTCGCCATCTACCTCTCATATTAGGTTATTCCAACACTTAGCCATTTCTTGCAACTTTTCTTCCTTCATGATTTATCATCTTGGACCTTTTGCTTCATTTCTTCAAGTCACCGTGCTCTAGTCCCGGCGTTCATCCTGCAAAACAAGCAAGGAGAAGAGCATTAGAATACTTCATCATATAAACTCACCTTACTTGATTTTCATGCTTTAACTTCCAAGGGTTCATCGTTTTTCTCTAGCCAACTTTGCTTTCTTCATGATATTTCAACATCTATAGGTTGGGGCATACAACACCTGTGCATCACATTTCAATGCCTTAGACAAATTTTCAACTTCCTCAAGGGCGTACTTAAGAGATGCACTTTTAAAATCATCTTTTGAGAGTGTTAGCTTCAACTGCATCTTCTTTACTTTTCCGGCTGAGGCGTCCACTTTGACATTTCATCCAACTCTGGCTCGAGCAAAATGTTTCATCAGGAATTTGATCAAAAATTATCTAGGCATCGAACTTCAAATTCATCCGCCAAGGCATTTTTATGTCCACAACACATTTTATTCCTTGCCTTAGAAATTTTTTTCAACTTTTCCTTAGGAAATTTTTACCAACCTGGTGCCCATCAAAAATCCTCACCTCGAAGGCTTCGGCAAAGTGTGAAAGACCTTAAAATACACTCCTTATCGAAGATCTTCAATACCCAGAAGAGAATTTTCTTCAGAACTTGTCGGATTCATGGGTATACAACAAACGGGTTCATTTAATTTTTCTTGAATTTTGAACCTTAGAAAAATATTTTTTCATCAATTTATTCAATTCTTCATCCCTGTGAGTATTTTGTTGCTCTGACTTGAAAAAATTTTAATCACCTTCGCGAAGCTGACATCCTCTGATTTCTCCACTGGCAATTTATTCATGCTTCAGGAAAATTTCACATCTCCTTCAAGTCTAGGTGTGTTTTTCCTAGGGAAGAAAATTTTGTGCCTTAGAAAAAAAAACTTTAAATCACTTAGTACATTTTGGAATTTGCCTTAGAAAATTTCATTCAACTTCAATCACTCTACCAATGGTGAGGAAAAATTTTTAAATCAAATTGCTTGGATAATTTTCTCCATTGCCTTGGGCGCATTTTACATCTCATGAGGGATATATTTCCTTATAAATTCCAACGCCTATCATAATTCCCATCACTTGGCATTTTCAATGCCTTAGCAACCTTTTATCACCATTACCACTTTGGGCGCATTTTATATGTCATGGAGAATATTTTTAATTCTCAACACCTATCATATTTATTCACCCCACCCTTACATACTTCCTTGGGCGCATTTTCAAGATTCTCATTTCAACGCCACCTTTGACTTTCTCTTCTTCTTGGCGCATTTGAGGGGGTGAGAGGGATGGGCGCATTTGAGCATAGAAGGAGGACAAAGCATTTGACTCTTTGACTTTGCTAGATATGGGCGCATTTCCTGTGGTGAGAAGGATTTTAAAGTTTTGTCTTCTTCCTAGCCAAGTTGGGCGCATATTGCATGAGGTGGAGGGGATGGAACCACCATCTTGACCTTGTCTTGGTTTTGTCTCTTACAGCTCCCATCTGGGCCATCTTGACCAAGCAGGACAAGTTCTAACGCCCAACCCCTTGGACTTGTTGACTCCCAGCTCTGCAAATGGGCTTATTTAGGGTAAGGAGGTGGACACTTCATACTTAGAAATTTTTTTGACCCTTGCCTGTGGATGACCAAGGTGTATGAAGGATTCTAAAATCAACATCTAAGAATTTTTCAAGGCATGGGTAGGTTAATGATTTACCTGTAGGGAGGTAGATGAAGCTTGTGCCTTAAAATTTTTTTATGCTTCTACATCCTTCCTTGGGCGCATATGGAGGTAGCAGGAGGATATTCGAACACTTAGAAGCTTTTCTTGCTCTCCAGTTGAAGTAGGCGCATTTTCAAGGTGGTGAAGGATGAATTTCAACACTTAGCCATTTTTCCTTCCTTCTGCTAGCTTTTCCGCCTTGCTATTTCTATAAGTAAGCCCCACTCTCGCATCTCCCAAGCTCTATCAATTTGAAATAGACCCTAAGGACCTTGTCAACTGCTTCACACTAGCACTTAAGTCAATTCACAAATAGCATATCAAGGTATTTACTATTGAGAATCGCCGTCATTTTCTAAGACTTCCACAACTCCATTTGACTTGAAATTCACCGAGGTGCCCTCATCGGTGATTCTCACGTATCTAAGCAATCTAGTACTGATAAGTTATTTCATATTTATTTTTAGCTAGCTGAAATTCATAAACAGGCTCACTGCCTCGTTCCCATAAGTGGATAGTTTGAAAGATGTTGATCGTATGGGATACGTTTCTCAAAAATTCTAATCTTTTACCCTCTCATTTTGGGTCTCGGTTGGAAACCCAATTTGACTTTACGCATATCAAATGACCTTCATTTGACCTCGTTCCTATTGCACTTCGCCTTGTTTGTGTTTCTGACGCACTGGGAGAGAGCTGCCAGAATGGAACTGCTAAAAATAGTAAGTCACTGAATACTAATCATCTTGCCTTGCATGTCACATCACTACGTAGCTCTTGAAAAACCCATAAAGAATCATCAAACATGCAAAGAAAACCCTAACATGCAAACCCTAAAAATAGCCTCTAAAGGCTGAACTCTGAAAGTCATTATCTCACTTTGCATGTTATATCATCGCGTAGGTCTCAGAAAACCCAAAAAGAATCTTCAGACATGCATTGGAAAACTTCACATATGAACCCTTAAATCTGCTTCGGAAGCTGAACTGCTAAAAATAGTAAGTTGTCGATTTCAGCTCAGAATTTGTAGATGAGTAGCCCGAAGTGCCCTAGATGCAATGTGATTGTTGAATTTCAAGAATGTTGAAGGAAGGCCCTGAAATGAACACTTACTAAAAATAGTAAGTTGTCGGAACTTGGTGAGAATTCAGTGGAAACTTGCTGCAAGTATGCAAACAACAACATCGATCTCAAATTTCAATAGCCAAACTTGACTTGACCTCAAACTGATGTGAAGAAATCAAACCCTAATTCTACAGACTTAGCCAAAATTTCAATCCAGACGGGCACATCCCCAAAAAGCAGACAATAGAAAAGAGAGACAACGACAAAACAAACTAAAATCAAGCCAAAAGTTTGAAACGAAGCAAAAATTAGGGGGTCCCCATTTGCAATGGGGCGATGTGTGAAAAGGGTCACAACAGGTCCTTCAACCACCATCCGCGCACTATATATATTCAGAGTCATGTAATCAATTGATATGGTTACTATGGTTGTTCATGTTTTGATTGTGTTGGCATATGTTCGATCAATAAAAGCAAGTGCGATGATTTTATGCATTATATTCTAGTTCAGTGTTATGTTCTGGGAGTTATTCTCGTTTACTCCTTGTGTATGTTGGAATTCATCCTGTGAGTAGACATTTGGCGCTGTTGCCTAAGTGTACTTAGGGAAATCACCCGATAATAAGATGGCGTTGTGATGGGTCGACCGGCAAAAGAGCCTGTGCAAACAAACGAAGAACGGGAAGACGATTTGACATAGGATTTGGTGAACCTATAGGACATATCGTTAAGGGACCACGTACAGAGGGAAGCTCTCAGGTGAGAGATCCCTTAGGCATCATCTGGGACAAACTGCAAGTGAATGACGAGGTCGACCATCTCCTCAACCGTCTGCCAAGACTACTGGCCCTCATCATCTTGCAGGATCTTCGGGCGGAGAGAGACCAGGAACGCCGCAGGCAAGAGATACTGCAGCAGTACGAAGAGAGAACCAAGCAGGAAGAGGAAGAATAGGATACTAGCTGGAGACATACTCCCGGCAACCAATGATTGCACAACCAACCTTTAATGCCCATACAGCCTAATAAAGATAAGAACCGTGTACCAATCAAGCAAGAAACTCAGGAAGAGAAGGTTCGACGATCACTCAAGCTATAAGAGCAAGAAAATAGACGACAAAGGCTACAAGAAATTGACAAAGAAATCCATGAAGATATAACTGAAATAAATAAATCCATTACAAGAGCACACCAGCACCTGGATGGAATAGACCGATCTATCAGAAGAGCACACCAAAGTCTAGTCGAGGAAAGGGACAAAGGACCTTTCAATACACCATACGGAGAAAGATACAAAATCTATGAGAATGAAAATGACGTAACTGAAGAGCTCTAGAGCAGTATCCGACGCTTTCAGGAATTGTCCCTATCGGACGACGACGAAGGGTTGAGGACTAGAAGATTTGAGCCTAAGACCCCAAGGTAGAAGGAGTACCAGAACGAACCCCAGGATACTCGAGGTGTCGAGGACACTGACAGAAGACATGGGAGAGACTCGTACATGGCCGAGAGTGCAAGTGACACACCAGAACGTTGAAGGAGAACCAATCTAGTCAGGTCTAATACACAAGGAGGGCATCGGGGAAGGATGGTGACTATGCCAACCAAGAGGCAAAAGTTGTCGAAGTTCACAGGGGACGGGTCAAAAGATCCAATATGGCACTGCAAGACATGCAAGACCAATTGGATAGCCAACGGGCAAGACGATGTGGATTACTGGCTAAGGGCGTTCCCAGCAACGCTGAGGGGCATAGCAATCAATTGGTTCAGCGAACTGGATGGAACCCACAAAGTATCATGGTGAACACTGAAGAGTGCGTTCAAGCAGGAGTTTAAACTCCTCAAAGATGACAATGAAATTGTAACGGAAATCTACAACACAAAGCAGGGGAAGAATGAGAACATACGAGGTTACAATCGTAAACTCAAGGAGTTGTTGGGGAAACTAGAGACACAACCAACGGACGGTCTGAAAAAGAGGTGGTTCATTGAAGTACTAATTCCCTCCCGCCGGGAAAAAAAGGTGGTACCCCCATCCTCGTACGTTGAAGCATATAACTGTGCGATGGACATCAAGAGTGAAAATAAGACATCCTCGTGAGGGAAAGAGAAAGCTAACGACGAAAGTACGAGGAAGAGCGAAGAGTCAAAAACCGTACAAGCTCTCCAACGAGATATGCTGAGAATGATGAAGGAACTAAAAGCCGACAAAGAAGGGTCGAAGGAGGCAAATGAATTGTGGTGTACCAAATGCAAAACGAAAGGTCACACAAAGGCGAAATTCCCGAAGAAAATGTTTTGCGACATCTGCCAAGTTATGGGACACTCCATCAAGGAGTGCTCGTACAACCTAAAAACAAGGAGTTCACAAGTGTTTTTCACACAAGGGGAACAGTCAACCCCTCTGACCACATCGCCGAAGCCTCAAAACAACAATGCATCCCCTAGTGGCTACCACAATAATCAAAGAAGTAATAATAGTATGCCAAGAAGCAAAATCTAGTACGGCAACAAAGGTAGACCCATGATCCAGTGCCGAAAGTGCAACGAATGGGGTCACTTTGCTAGGGATTGCCAGAGCGATCAAGGTGCAAGTGGAAGGCTGTGCAAATGGTGTCGTCTCGGCAATCACAAAGACACCGACTGCCCAAAGCAAAAAGGCATCAACATGTTGCAGGTAGTTGACAAGGAGGTCCTAGCAATTACAAGGGCACAGACAAAGAAGGCCAATTATCCAGACCCTCGTATGGAGAAAGAAAGACTCTGAGAGGCCAAGGCAGAAGTGGAGGAGGCAATGGTAAAAGAATGAAGAACCTCCAAGAACCTCCAAGGCGGCTAGTACGTCATTGCAGTCGGAATCAAAGAAAAACATCATACAGCAAGTGCTTCACACAACCGTACCAATTAAGGTAACAGACATTCTACAAACGATGCCCCAACTGAGAGTAGCACTCATGAACGTCATCAAGGACAACCTCCAGAAGGGTCCGAGCGGGAGTACAACACAACTGGCAGGAGAGGCCACGAACCCGATGTTACTCGCAGTAAACGTCAGGAGGAAGCCGACTGTCATACTGATGGAAATCATGGAGAGGAAACTCTCCAACACCATCGTCGATGGAGGCACTGGGGTGAACATACTGCCAGAGGAGACATGGAAGTGCTTGGGAAAGCCAACCCTCTGGCCCCCAACATTCCACCTAGTAGGTGCGGACTAGCATGGCATCAAACCTCTTAATACCTTAATGGCGCAAAAAGTCCTCATAGACACACAACAGTTCCTATTGAACTTCTTTGTCATCCCGCTGCAGAAGAAGGCGTACAATGCATTGTTGGGACGAGGATGGTTGATTGCCGCCAAGCGGACCATAATTGGAAGAGGAACACACTCTCGATCGAGAGCCACGGGAAGAAGTACATCATTGATATGAAGAACTAGGTTGTGAGCAAAGAACTGGCTTCCTCCGAATCAGAATTAGACGGAGCAGGGTCGGATGTCGATGAAGAAAGGAAGATGATGGAACCAGACGTCGAGGGTGTACTCGAACTTGAAAGTTGCTCGAAGGATGAGACCAACTCATTGAATGAATTGTTTAACTGGCAAATGGAGGATTACGAAGTGTTCCAACCAGAATGCAACATGTTACAAATCAAAGAAGGGGGAGAGGAAGAAGAGAAGGGCTTGACCAGTCAGACATTTCCCCTAGAATACAGCGAGTACAAGGAAGGCATAGAAGAACTAGATGAGACACCAACCCACAAGTTTGAAAGAGACAAACTGATCAAGTACGAGGAACTGACACTGAACAAAGTAAACCTCGGCGAAGAAGAAAAGCCTAAGGTGATACTTGTCGGTGATGACTAGGACCCCGTACTAAAGGCGATGGCATTCAAAATCTTCATGGAATATAATGATGCCTTCACCTGGATGTACAAGGACCTAAAGGGCATACTACAAGAACTGTCCGTACATAGGATCCCTCTTGTACCAAAAGCCCAACCCATACGAAAGAGACCCTGTAGGATGAACAAAAATTACGCCACCAAAATACAAGAAGAAATCGAGAAGATGCTGGAAGTGGGCATTATTTTCAAAGTAGAAGTCAATGACTGGGTGTTATCGATCGTCATCTCCTTGAAGAAGGAATCCGAGCAAATCCAAATATGTGTCAACTTTTGGTGTCTGAACGTGGTGACAATTAAAGACCCGTTTCCAATCCCCTTCACCGACACAATTTTGGAAGAGGTCATCAGGCATGAGATGTACTCGTTCATGGACAGGTTCTCAGGATACAACCAAATAGCATTGCCGAGGAAGACAAGCTGAAGACAACCTTCGTGGTTGAGGACAGGGTTTACAAGTACAATCGAATGCCATTCGGGTTGTGTAACGCATTAGCCACATTCCAGAGAATAATACTACACATCTTCAACAAAATGTCAGTGGGCAACTTCAAGAGAGAAAAAGGAGACAAAGGAGAGAGAAAAAAAGGAGACGAAGGAGAGAAAAAAAGGACACGGAGGAGAGAAAAAGGAGACAAGGAGAAAAGGAGACGGAGGAGAGAGAAAAAGGAGATGGAGAGGAGAGAGAAAAAGGAGACAGATAAGAGAAAAACGAAATGGAGAAGAAAATAAAAGAAAGAAAAGATTAAAAATATCAAGGAGTCCGAAAGGATTCAAATTAAAAAGATTAAAGAGGCGAATCATTAAAAATATTAAATTGGCAAAAATCAGAGAAAGAGTCACACATCTCAAGAGGCCGTACGATGAAGAAGTTGTACAATTTGAGGAGAGCAAGGATAAATATATGAAGGCAAAGGTAAAAGGTTACAAAAGCAACAAAAAAAGAAAAAACTGAAATTGGCCGCAAGAAGTAAAGAGGTGCACATACGAACTAAGGAGATCGCCTTGCAAAGGAGAGAAGAGTCAGTCGTACGAGACGTAGGCACAAATAAAAAGGTCGTATGGTATAAAGTAAGGCAATACAGGTTAAAAGGTGAAGACAAGAAGGCCGTACAAGTTTTGTCAGGAGTCAGGGAACGAGTTTTCAAAGAACTTAGTATAAGAGCTTTGGAAGGGAAATCCATACGAGCCCTTGAAGAAGAGAAATTTGTATGGGGTTTAGCATCCAAAAGTCCATATGAAGCAATAGGGAGAGTCGTATGAGCCCAGGAAGTAAAAGGCGTATGAGTTTTCTAGATTGAAAAGGTCGTATGATTACAAGTCAAAGTCAAAGGTTTTCAAACAGCCACACAAAGGAGTAATCTGGCAACCGTACGAACCATCAAATTGAAATCCGCACAAAGCAAAGATAAGGTCACACAAAGTTTAAAACTAAAGGATGTACGACATTTTAATTTGAGGAAGGTCGTACGGAACTTTAATCCGGATAAGATTGCAGTTCAAAGTTCGTACGACTTCAAAGGAATCAAAGTGCACTGCCAAGAAGGGCAAGAGGAAACCATTACAACAACTGCTTCTCGAGAGCATTTAGTTCAAGCAATTTAAGTCTAGAGGGTAAGTGTTATCAACCCGAAGCACATTGGTGTTATCACGAGAATAAATATCATCAAGAAAGGAAGATGGCAACTAGCACCAACAAAAGCAAGAAGCTACAAATCACTCGGCCAAAAATTGCAGGAAACCCAACCATGGCAAGAGGAAGCGACAATGCAGTCACAGCTAAGACAATCACATGGAAGAGTCTCAATGGCACAAAGTGTCGCTCGAGGTAGCTTTCAACACTAGACTCACATATACTCAAAAAGGCCCTGGAAAGAGCACAGGTAGACAAGGCAACGCAGCTGCCATTTTTTAATACCAGAGACTTTGAGCCCTATTTGCACCAGTTGATAACCGGCTATGACAGGCATAGCCATAGATCAATAATCAAGTACAGAGGCTATGAAGTCACGGTGTGGTATGGCGCCCCAGAGTTCACGAGGGTTTTTGGAATTCCCTCTCAAGGGCTTGTGCCTACAAAGTCGCCTGGCAAGTTGATGAAGCAGAAGGAGGCCCTCGTAGCAAGAGTCTACAAGTCTAACCTGACACGGCAGGAGAGAGATAGCATTTGGGGTGCCAACAACAGGGGGTTGCGGAAGAACTTCCTTGGCAACGCCGAGTGGAAGTGTGTGCTTGACTTGATTAAGAGCCAACTCACAAGTGCCAGCGGGGCATCTAACATTGCAGTCTGGATGATAGGGTTGATGATTGGACTAGCTACTAGAGTTGTGCATAATTGGGTGACCAAGCTTTCAGAATGTATGAGGGAATTCGTGTGTCTTCAACACAAAGCCTTCTACATGACACAACATGCCATAGGGCTACTGCTGGATTCAATTAATCGGCAAGTGCCATCTTGTCATTGGGGCAGACTACAGCCGTTGGCGGAGATTGAAGATGGATGGCCCACCGTATTCTATTGGGCCAACCTTGGAGTACAGAGCACAGGAGATGAGATGCAGTAGTCCACACCGTCAACAAAGAGGAGACAGCAAATAGATAGTGCACTGCCGAGGCCGAGCGAAGAGGAGCAAGATGATGAGCAAGGCGAGTAGCAAAGTGGGGAGGGCAACACACTGAGCACAGAGGAGGCATCTATTGACGTGTCGTCGAATGAGGACGATAAGATGAGCGTAGAGGAAGTTTCAATAACTGGAGAGGTCGGGTTGCAGGAGGTGGAGGAGGCACTCATTGCCAACCCACCAAATGTGCCCCAACAGGCGATTCCTATAGCCCCTTCGCCGGCAGCACAAGGGCCCCCGGCAGCATCCACACTGGCAGTAGTGGCCACGAGCAAAGGAGGAGAAAAGGATGACGATGCATTAGATGCGTGGCTCGGTGGGATGGGTGCCCAAGCACAAACCCCTTGCCAAGGATGGCCAAGGAGCCAACACATCTCCATCCAGGAGACTACACAACCGACCACTCAAGAGAGTGTCCAGCCAGAACCGAGTGTGTAGCCACAGTTGACCACCCAACCAGCGAACGCACAGGAGAGTACACAACAATTGCCACCAAGCACACAACTGCCATTGAGCACTCCGCCGAGCACACAACCAGGTGGGCAAAGAGGGGGCACTTCATTTGGCCAAGTTGTACTTGTCTAACAATCACCACCACAGCACTATCATTTGGTAGCACAGCTAGCCGCACGTACAACCTTACAGCAAGGCCCTGCAGCCACTTCACCCTCACGACCGAGGTGAAGGAGAAAGACATAGCTGGGGGAGGCAGCCTCCAATGAGGACGAATCGGCGAGACTTGTACGGATGACACTGTCAAACCCTCACGACCCCCTCAGCACTCTCCACAGGTACATCACCGAGTTGAGCGCTATGGGTCGATTCATGCAGGAGGTTGGCGAGCAGCTCATCACTGGGCTGGATCTCCTCGTAGCACAAGAGGCCGAGCGCATCTTGGCGTTTATGCAGCAAGGGTGTGAAACAAAATTCTTCCAATGCTTCATAGCGAGGGGTTGGCCGAATGTGGCAACAACGAAGATGATGGATGAGATGATGGCAGCTTGGCAACTAAGCCGACCGGCAACAACAAGAAGGCATGGCAAGGTTTTGACAACGCTCCATGGTATGGAGCAATGCTACCGAGACATCTATTTGCAGTGGCACCAACAGGCACTCCTTGTAGACGTGGCTGAAAATACACAAGACAAGGCTTTGGACAAGTAGCCCAAAGTCGTACGGAGCTTGCAGAGCAGATCTGCAAGCCACAGGAGCAGCTGGCTTAGGTGATGGCAGAGCAAGCACCGATGTTGGGAGCAAAGGATGAAGCGTTGAGTAAGAAGGACAAGTAGTTGGCTGAGAGGGATACACAGCTAGAGGAGGCACGATGGCTAGCAAGGGAGAGGGAGATTCAGTTGACTGAAAAGGACAAGGACTTGGCAAGCACGAAAGAGGAATTGGTAGTTGCACAAACCAAACTTGCTGAGGCAATGAAAATGGTGAAGTTAGCACAAGAGCGGCAGAAGGAGCCACCCAGAAGCTCCAGCGCCTTCAGCAACAGTCGACTACAACCCTGTCCTCGTCCGTACATCCAAGTGCGCACTCTCACCCTCCCTCCTCTTAATTCCCTTTCGGTACCCCAGTTTTTCATTTTCAATCGTTTGGAAGACGACTACTTTATGGGGGGGATGATGTAGCTGGCCGAAAGTATACTTAGTCGGTCGTAGGTAATAAATAAGACTTAGTTTAATATTTCATGTAATTGTCTTGTCTTGTTATCGTATTAGTTAGTGGTTCAAGAATTAGTTCCCGAGGGAATAATTAATGTAATGAAGGGATGCGACGGTTGGTCCTTCAACCACCATCTGTGCACTATATGTATTTGGAGTCATGTAATCAATTGATACGATTGCTATGGTTGTTCATGCTTTGATTGTACTGGCATATGTTCGATCAATAAAAGCAAGTGTGATGATTTTATGCATTATATTCTAGTATGGTGTTATGTTCTAGAAGTTATTCTCATTTACTCCTTGCGTATGTTGGAATTCATCCTGTGAGTAAACACTGCCCACAAAATAATAGTAATATGAAACCCATACAATCCTTACCATTTCAAATGAGATGCCAGATTCACCCATAGTGAATTCACTATAATTACCCTAGGCATCATATATGGCATAAACAGCACATTCACACATAGGATAATTGTCCTTCGGTTGTCTTTTGCAAGAAACATGGAGCAAGCTTAATCAAAGTTAGAAACTCTTATGCTTGCCATTATTTCATTTTATGTTGCAACCTGACAGCATATGGTCATGCTAATTTGACTCCTAGTAATAGATTGAATTCAAGGAAGATGAAATGACAATAGAGTTTTGATGCATAGGTTAAATGGATTTATTCTATGAGATCTTTTGAGATTCTAGATAGATACAATCATATTGCATGAGAATCATTTAGTTTTATGTATTTCCTCTTCAATCCAAGAAAACTTTGCATATTATGTAATTTTTATTCAATCATTATTTTCACTGTCAATGATTATGTATAAATAGATTTCAAATTTTCAGGCATTTCACATTAGCATACCCAAATAATGGTTCACACTTCTCACCAGCCACCTTTGTTATTCATGAGTATTAAGTTTTATTTTCCTTTAGTTTTTCATACATCTTACTTCAGAAGCTGCAAGATCTCCAATAGCCCCTTTCCCTTTAATTTTGGCTCCTGTAAGTAAGCCCTATTTGTCAATATCCCATGCTTGTCTAACATGTTATTCATGGTTATTAAGTTTTCTTTTACTTTAATTTTTTATACACCTTACTTCAGATGCTGCAATGAAATGGCCCTTGCCAAATCTGATCCAAAATGTCTGATTTTGTGCCTTAGGAACTCTGTCAAACACTTCGCTGGTAACTTCCAGCTTGCTGGTTTTGTTGTTTCAGTTTGTTTGCTTTGATTGTTTTGATGTAGAAGATGTTTAGAATGCTTGGAATTGTTGCCAATGCAAGTAAACAAATAACTAATATGAAATGCAAACTCTTTTGTATTTTCAAATGCATATAGATGAATTGTTGATATGAAAGGCATACCTACAGCCAAGGTACATTTTGACAAACATTTGGCATGTAAACTAACCCCAATGAGTGCATACATACATGAAAGTCATTAAGACAAATACTTTGCATGAAAACTAACTTAAGAATAATGCAATTACATTAAGAGACATTTTGTCAAATAGATGGCAGCAAACTCCTTATGTCTCCCGTCAATATATTGCAATGATAATAAAGTCTACAAGCTAGAAATAATGCTATTATCTTGTGCCAATGAAATGAAATGATAATGCCAAGACTTTTGGCTTACAAATATGCAAATTTTGATGACTAAAATGCAACTAAATAACTGAAACAAAATTCTAGAAGAACCTGGTATGAGATAGTAGCCACCACAAAATATTTGAATCTCCTTAATTGCTGGGAATTTGGCCACCAAACTTTGGAACTATCCTCCACCAACCAAGGCACCCCTTTTGCAATTTATTTTAGAATTTTTGGAGCCTTCTTGAGCAAAATCGCCCCTACTGCTTGAAGAAGATGAAAATATAAAATAATTACCAGCTGCAAACTTCTCCAATCTGCTCCTAAAATGATTGCCAAGGCACTAGCAATTGATCCCTCAAGTACCCACAAAAATCTGATCCTTCAATGAAGAGCTATGAATCAAAATGCACTTCCTTTCATGGCAGACCTGCAAACTGAAACAAAATTGCAGACCTCCTTTCTTCACACAAAACTCTCCAAAATACCTCAATGTAGCTCTATGATGAATATTGATTGCATCCACCTCTCAATTTGGGAATGGAGCCATCACCAAACCCTACTAACCAAGGGAGCATCACCTTAATCAAGCTGTAATTTAGTTCTAGCCAAGAGAAAATTCTCAATATGCAAAGATAATACCCACATAAGATAATAAAAGCCAAGCCCAAGCTTCTATTTATACTTTTTAAAGGGAAGCCCACTCACTTTTCTTGTCAATGTGGGATAAAAGATATATTTCAAACTTAAGTGACTTTATGATATATTTTATTATAGTCACTTTTATAATTAATTAAATATAACCCCACATTGCCAAATAATTAAATATTAATTTCCTTTCTTCCTTATTGGCAAAAATCACCAAAAATAATGTTCTCTTGGCCAAGAATACATTCCCTTACCAAAATGACTAGCTCACGGGAATGGTGAATGAGCTAGCACACGACTCCAACTGTCAGTGTGAAAGTGAGGACATTACATGCAAGATCTCCAATAGCCCCATCATTCCTTTAATTCTGGCTGCTGTGAGTAGGCCTCATTTGTCGATAGCTCATTCTTGTCATAATGAAAATATCATAGCTCATTTAAGTTCATACAATGTATAAATGACTGCAGTGGATAGAACCAATTTGAAGTAAAGATGAGTAACTATATTAAAAAAATGCTTGGTTATATATAAAGTGAGCAGTGAAAGAGAACAGCATGCATATCTTCTGGATTTAACTATAACTGAGATAATGTCTCTAATCTGTCAAAACTTTTAACCAAACAAATATGTAACAGCTTTACGATTCATGGAGCACATGCATGTTACTAATTTTGATAGCAACTTCTCATATTCAGTGGCCCTGCTATAACATTATATTATTGTGTAAGAGATGCACCAATACTTTTTCAGTGTAGATGGCTTCCAGCCCAGCATAGTCAATTTTGACCCTTCAAAGAAGACATCTTTTGGTTTGAAATACAAAGACTCCCAAACATAAATGAGATAACCATATCTATAATTCTATATCAAATCGGCATAATAATGTTTATGATTGCCATCTTAATACGTTAAGCATTAGTTTCCATTAAAATCTTCATATGTTCAGATGTAAACTAAAATCAAAATCCAAAGAATTAATCTGAAATCTTAGAGGAATTCAATAAAAGATGGTACCAACAAGTACACTACATTAATAGAAGATTGTCATGCAAATTACTATTTATGTAACATTAACATGAAGTTGTTCAACAATACTAAAACAAACTTATCTCATTTAATTAATTGAGAAAGACAGACTTTGAAAAAGAAAATAAAAAGCATACTGCTTCTGCCCCATAGCAAGATCCACAATATGTTTCATTGTGTTCCAACCTGCCACCATGCCGTTGTAAAGGTTTCTCAATCTGCAAACAAAATAATCCCATATATAAGTAACTTGTCTATATTGACCCATTAAAGTACAAATCTCATGGAACATCTCAAACTAACATTTATGACTTTAGATATACATAGCATAGTTGCAGAAATCTTTACAAAATCATATTTTTTTCTGATTAATCTCCACTCGGCCCTGATGCCAATTTTTTGCTGAAAAACTGCAGTATTTTGCAAATAATTGGTCAAACCAAATTTTTCTTTTTATTAGAGTTTAGGGTTTCTGGGTTTTTTTAATCATTTCTAGCAATTTTTACCCAACTCCAACTGACTTTTTTCAGATTAATTAAAAATATCTTTTATCTTTTGGTTTGCCAAGTTATTCCCACCAAAAAAGAAATTGCCACTATGATTTTTATACAGTATACACAACCCTAAACCTAATTTTTTTTTATTGATGGTAAAGATGGGTTTTGAAAGGGCCCAAACCCTTGTACATGATACAGCAATGCAACCCACAAGAAACATCCGCAAGGTAAAAACCAATCCGCCTCATCAAAGGCAACTAGAACCAAGTTGTGACTAAAAGAAAGCTCGCAGAAACACAAGACCAACTTGTACCATAACTACACAGTTCGTAACCCAGACCCGGCCCCCCTCACCCTTTTGTGCTGAGAGTGACTTCCTTTTATGCACTATGGTCCAACTAATGTTGTCCATCACAGCAACAACAAGACTTGCAACTATGGGAGGAGCAAAGTCCCTCTCCTCCATGGCCACAACAGAAGATGCACAGCTATCAACACTACAAGAGACACCAACTGGGTTGCAAAATCCTAAGTATTTCTATCCAAGGCAATGACATCCAAAAGCAAGAAGGATGATTCCTTCAAGGTTGATAAATCTGAATTTAACTATTCAGTCAAAAGTAAAACCCCTTGTGATGTCCCCTCTTTGAAATTAAACCAAGACTAAACCCAACACCAACCATTTCTTGTGGGTCTTGGGAATTTTACATTAAGGAAACAAGAGCTAGGGCTTGGGGAAAACACAAATCTCAAAACACATAGATTATGGGTGTGGAAAAGATATTAAATTTGTTTAACTAGTGTCTTCGGTTGTAATGTCCCCCTCTTTATGGCCTTTCCAGTATCTGTGGAAATTCCAACATTCTTGGAGAATGCAAACTTTTTGTACACATTGGGATGTGCCTAAAATAAATAACTTAAATTGTCTTAAAGTAACTTTATATTATTTTCCTAAAGGCAACTTATGTTTATTTACTTATTTTAAAGAAGGGTGGCCAATGTCATAAGTGTTTTAAAAGAGGCTCAAAGTGATATACTAGGCATGGGGTACAAAGTGATGATTTAAAAGGTTGTTTTAAATGAAATATTAAAAGTGGCTTAAAAAATAAGGATTAAAAGTATTATCAAATTTAAATAGTTTGAAAAGTCATTTTATAGTTTATTTTTATTATTGAGGGTAAAAAGAGAAATAAAAGAGAAATTATAATAGTTGCCCTAAAAATGCCTATAAGAGTTTTTGAGAAGAGAGGGCATTCTTGGCATTCAATATTTTATTGGAACCCTAGTTGTGGAGTTGAACAGATTTCTACAGCTCTATGACAAAAACCCTAAAGTGAAGATTGGTTTCGGGAGTGAAAGATCTTCCCTAGCCAATATTGTGGTGGATTCACATGGAGCAGAATATTGAAGTTTGAAGATTTGTGAAGACAAAGAAATATCTTTACAGTTTGCACTGTGTTTAAGGTAAATTTATATTGAGATTAGTAGACAAATAACAAATTTGTGAAAGTGATTGGAAGGTTTGTATCCATGGATTTCTTTGAAGATACCTTGCATATGTTTTAATTTTGGTTCAGACAAGTGTATATTCCAATCGCTCCCTTTTTTGGAGAGGTTTAGGGTCTCCAAATCCTAGACACTGCATTTCGTGTAATTCCTGGCAGATTGAAGACTGGGAACAGCCATATTTAGTGGATTTCTAATTATACAGTGCTTTGGCCTCTCCTTATTGACACTGTCTTTCATTATTTATGAGTGCATAGCATTCTTGGGAGTGCAGCTCAGGTAGAGATAATACTCATTTATTTTTCCTTTCTTAAATCTGTTGCAACAAGTACAGATATTCTGGGCAGTAATTGGTGTATTCTGTAACTGCAAAATCAAAATCAGTCTTCATTGTAATCCTGCAACAGCTATATGGAGATCTGGAGTATCATTAACAGTCAACTTGGGTATTTGTGCACCTGTATGAATCAAATGGTTCAGAAGATTGGACTGAACAGCAGGTACAGCTGGTTGAAGACATTTCTAGGTGCAGCATACAATCAATAAAGAGACAAAACTAAGTACAGCACAGTCTATTGCATCAAATCTGAACAGCAAGCTAACAACTTAATATCTGATGAACAGCGAAATTGGGTCAGTGAAATCTTCTTATTTGATTGAAAGTGATCAGTGCAGTATATTTCTATTCTGTTCTTCATCTTGCTGCAATAATCATCAGTGTGATATGTTAGAATTTGAATGAATGGTTGTAGTGGAACAATTGTTATAAGGAGCTAGGTCAGTTGTGCAAATTAATTCTTGGATTTTTTCATACGTTGGTTCAAACATTGTTGAAACACACACTAAATACGACTGAACGTCAACTGTTTGATGAAATCATGTATTACTCACTAAATGCAAAGTGTTTGTAGAAATGCTCATGTAATTGGAAGCTAGTAACAGCAGTTAAGACATTAAAGCTCAGAAATATTGAAGGGTGTCTTTGATTGCAAACTATTTGGCAAATTATCTCAAGAGGAAAAATTAGACGATAATCAGCAAGATACTAAGTATTTTGGGTGGGCATATTACACAGGTCCAATGTGATACAAGATCATTTGAAATGATGATTATGATCTCAATGCAAAATACAATAACAACAATCATTTGTAAAAGGGTTGCATAAAAAAAACATTTATTCCCTACTCCTCTGTGACCACCACTGTTTGCATGACAACAGGTGGAGGAAAATATACAGTATCGTTTGTTGAAATTGGCTCCCCCAAGGTAACATTCTTTGCTCCTCCAATTGTGAGATTATCCCACACACGGTCGAATCAGTGTTGTAGGTACCTAAGTAAAAGTTTATAAATATTCAGATAAAAAAGGAATTGCAAGGATGGAACCAATAACAAAACAGAGCTTGAAGCTTTGTATGATGGATTAAATTTGTGCATATCAAATGGGTTGGACTGCATTGAAATCAAAGGAGATTCTATGATATGCATAAATGTAATAAAAACCAAGAGGGTGCAAAACTGGGAACTACAAAAGAAGGTGGATGCCGTTGGTTCGATGCTTAGTCAGTTGAATGATTACTCGGCAAGACATGTGTACAGAGAGGCAAATGCAGTGGTGGACCTTCTAGCTAATCACAACTGTAATATGCCTCACACTGACTGCATTGCTAATCGACATAAGTTAAGGGACGGTCTGCAACAAATCTTAAACGTTGATCTTATCCCGAGAGATGATTCTGTCAATTGCCCACACCCCTAAATCTTTATCAGGACAATCTGCTGAGCAGAGTATAATGTCTGTATGTGTTAGCTCAGCCACCTATTTAATGGTGCCCAGGATAGAGTAGAGGTGATAAAATGGTGGACCAGGTGGTTATGGACGAGATGCGATGCAAATGTGCAAAGGAAAAGGTCTCTTGTTAGTTACGTCACCTTTTCAAACTTCAAAATTATGGGATACAGATCGCTGTCATGGAAATGATCGGAGTTGCAAGAATTTCTCACTGTCATTGTGGACATGACAGGTTGAAAAATGTACATGAAGCTTGCTGCCAATCACTACCTCAACAACAACCTAGTGAAGAAGGCTAAAACGGCCATTTCAAACTACAACAAGCTGAACTCAACGCACAATCTCAGGGCAACATTCCACAGGCAGGACATTAAGAGCAATGGTACCATATGAATGTGCTTTGAGCAGGCCTAATCACAGGCAAATTTGAGGATTTTTGGAAACTTGTTTCCAACTTTCCAATCATCCTAGCCTCCTCTATCCCCAATAGTTGGCTTGGTTGGAAGAAATAAAAAAAGATCTCAGATATATTGTAATATCCTAAAATGTCTGCTATCTTTGGAACCCTATTTTTATAGGGAATTTTGGATTTTATATATAACGGGAGTTGCCTCCTTGGCAGCACTTTCCTATCAAAAAACAAAAGGAATTGCAAGGACACAATTTTCCTTATAGAGTTAAGTGTGCTGAAATTCAATCTCATTGTTAAATGCAGCATTAATCCAGCCTTAACTAGATTATACTTTCCCTGTCGAAGAAATTTGAACTCAAAAGAAAAAATAAATAGATCGACATGCTCTGAAGTTTATCATAACTTTCTGCTACCAACTTATTGAGAACAAGTAGATCATCAAGGAAGTGCACAGCCATACAAAGAAGTCGCCGCTTCAAAACAAAGGTTAAGTAATAGATAAAAAAAAATTATATTAAAATTTATATTTAATAATATCAAGGGGCATGTGAAGAGTTATGTCCATTGAAGGAAAAGGTATTTAAGTGAGACCAAGCAAGTAAAAGGTTAATCATTGAGAAATATTTAGATCACCTAATTTCTACTCCTTCTGGAGGATGGTACTACAATGCATTTAACCTAAGAACAAAACCCCTCGAGGTCTAGAATTGGAGGACAAAACCCACAATTCCTTAGAGTGATTTCACATGGAGATCACCTTTGTGCAAATTTAATTAATTACAATTTGAATTAAAATATCCTTTCAACTAGCAATAGATTGTACAATTCTAAGGTGGATATCAAGCAATTTGGAGGCATTTCAAAGGCATTTCATTAAGAAGTAGATCGCTACAAATTTAGAGATAAGTTAGCAACTGCTGCAAAATATAAATTTTGTAATGTCCCCATTTTTGGTTTCTCTAGCATTGGAGTTGGCTTTGACTTTCTCGATGAGTGTCAGCCATGTAAGAGGGATTATTTGATGTTGCCAATGAGCTCAGTTAGTTTTGATGACACATATGCCACTTTCCGAAATGAATTCCAACTTTTGGTGTGTTCTCCAAAATTCTTGGAGAGAGAATCTATTTATAACAAGTTACCCAGTTGGGACCGATTTTCATTATTCATCATCAATACCACTTCAATGCAGTCATATTTCGATTCAAATTCTTTTTGACAGTTTCCACAACTCGGGTGTATTTGTGGCTTTAATTTAATTATTTTTAATAAGGTTACTAATTTTATTAAAATAACTTAATGAACACCTTAGTATAATAGCTTGTTGGAAAGAGCATTGAAAGTTTTGAATGTTGGACGCTAATAAAGTGACTTTAAACGTCAAGAATGTTTAAATAATAAAATAAATCACTTTCGGAGTAATAAGGCTTATTTAATTTAGAAAGTGATTTTATATTATATTTTCCGAAAAACTTCCTAAAATGTTATTCAATGAGTTTTGTGAACTCATTTGCATTATGCAGATTATTACATTTTCTCTGGTGAAACCCTTGTGGTTTGGGGATTGAACTCAGTTCATCTCAGCCTTCTTGAGGATGAAAACGCTTTCGAAAAAGATTAATCTCAATGGTGAAAGATCCTCCCTGATTAATTCGGTGTGGCTCATTCAAAGTTACAGGTTGTGCAAAGAAAAAGAATTGCAAGTACGATTGAAGATCAATCTGTGAAGTCTTACAGGCAAGACAAATTATTTCAGATAATTACAGGCAAGGTGAAATAACAAAAATTCTAGTGTTGTGTGTGCAAGTTGGAAATTCAATATTTATTTGTGCTTGTGTGTGCTACTGGAATTCAGAAATAAAGAAAATATATTATTATTTAAGGTACCAGCCAAGTATTTGCCAATCGTACCTTTCCTTGAATTCCTAAGGAGTCGTACCACATTAAGGAGGGCTGCAAAGTTCAAAAGGCATGTGGGCATCTTTTTACATGTCGCAGCACCTAAAATAGGTGCTAAGACTGTCGTACCATTCCCAAAAGGGAGGCACAGCCTATGCAAAGTGCCATACCATCTATTGGAGCTGCAAACTTTGAATTTGGGTGTCGTACAACTGTTTAGCTGCTAATGGAAATAACAGGCCAGCAACGAATATTAAAATATGTTTCTGAGGTTTCAGTTGCTCTATGTTAAATTTTAGTAATCTACAGTTGGCTGTACCAGCATAATAAGATCATCAATACACTTTTGATAAACTTATTTCTGAGTTTTTAACTGTGAAAGGAATATTTATTTTGTTGTGGTATTTGGAAAATCGGTTGATGACGAGTGACAATAAAATTATGTCCATTTAACCTTGAATGCAAACTGTTTGACTTAATGTCCATATGAAACATATGATCAATGGCATGATTCTATGGTAAACTTATGACTGAGAATAATAGTAGTGGCAATTCCAAGTTTTCTGCAAAGTGTTTGATGAAATGTCTGCAAGGTAAAATCAGAAAGTTGTAAGTTTGTTTAAAAAATTCTGAGTGGGGATTTTACAAATTCCATCTTTTTTGAGCTATATTCTAAACATTATATCTTAATTAGATAATAAACTATTAAACTACAATTTCTAAGTTGATTTCATATTTACTTTTAATTGTGCAAAATATTATTGTGGGCTAGATTTTCTTATATTTTAAAAAAAATTAAAAAGGATATTACATCCCCAACCTAGAATCTGAAGGAACCAAATTCACTGGCATCTTTGTAGGAGGAGAATCCTCAAGAGAGCCATCATAGAAGGGGAGTCCTCAAGAGAGCCATTTACAGTAAGATGGTGGGGGAGAGCATCCTCCCGCCATGAAGTAACTCCAACTGCCCTATGTTTGGAACAAAGACAATCCACAGCCAAATGGCCAATTTCAAAACAACTCCAGCAACAAAAAGGCAAACCGTCATAGTCCAAGGGTTGAACCCAAAGCAATCCACTATTTGAAGAACAATCTCCAAATAGAGATCCCTAGAAACATCCAAGTCCACCAAGATGCATGCAAAGGTTGTGTGAGAGAATCCTAAGGTTGTAGGATCAACCATCAAAAAATTACCCAAAACTTTACCAATTGTTGTGTAACAAGACTCTAGCAAGAATTGCAACAAGAGATTCGACAACATTACCCAAACAAGCATGACATTAAATGATTTCATGGTCAGGTTGAATGAGGGAAACTAGGGCTTCGACATGTGAGAATGTTGTCCCCAAACCCAAGATTGACCACTAAGTACAGCATCCTCATCACAAGGTAAATCAAAAACTACAATGAAAAAATCCCTAGCACAAGAACAAATTTCCATGTTGCCCTCTATGAGGGATAAATCCTAAATCTAAATTACAATAGACCAAAGGTTACCCCAAGTTTCGGAACCCAGGGGCAATGAGGATGTGAGACCGAGGTCTACAGTTTCCGATTTTGAGGCCAAAATTAGGGACGGCAGGGGACGGCTATATAAAAATATAGGGAAATTTTAAATATTCAATAGATAACATGAATAAGGCATGCATAATACACATTATAGAACATTAACATATAACATTTGTGTTCAACATTATGCCAATACTCAATAGAGTCAATAGTCAATACGCATTCAAAATTAACATGCAGTTACACAAATCATGAAACAACCTCCAAGTTATAATTTATAAACTTATATCAAAATGCCCAAAGGCTACATTGCTGCCATATAGTTTTAAAGTTTTAGTTTGCTATGAAAATCAAAATACAATATCGTATGTCAATAATGAATACAAATTTACTAAATAAATAAAGAGCACTACTGCCCCTAATCATCTCTCATAACTACATCAAAATCAGAGTCATCCTCTGAGTCACTGCCACCGTAATGCTCCTCCTTAGCCAATGGGACCCCAACCAAGCCCCCAGCTATCTCCTCCTCATCTATCTGAGCCGCGTCCTCGGGATCAATATCCCACCGTAGAGCTAGAGTCTATCGATACTCTGGATTCTATCGATCCTGAAGTCGAAGAGCACTATGAACAGCCACTAGCTTCTCTGCTCATCTAGAGGTAAGTCTATTCCTCTTGACAGAGTGGATAAAGATATATGTGGACCAATTCCTCTCTACAGCAGAGGAACTAGCAACCTATGCAAGAAGGCGAGTGGCAAGTATCTTCAACTGCGGTGTATCTCTCCCATGATAGGTCCACCATCCAATAGGGTTCCCTTGAGCTAATATAGCTCTATCCAACCTCGCCTGTGGTTTGCTCAAGTTTGGGCCATTAAGATTAGCAAAGTCTAGAAATTGTGACCGAAGTATTGAAGCTTGCTCGGCTGGATAAATCTTTTCAATGGCCTTTGTGAACCCATCTAAAACCTCAGGATCATCACATGGAGGCACCCTACCATCCCTTGGTGCATACCAGTTTGGATTTAGAGCAAAGGCAGCCATATGAAGCGGGGTGTTCATTGTATTCCACATCCGCGTCACAATGGGCCTAATGTGTTGCTCATATAAATCCAAAGTGGGGTCCTTTGTGAAAATAACTTGCCTGATCTTCCCAAGCATAGTGTCAAATGTCTCATATATCTCTCCAAGACTAGGAGAGTCTGTATCAGCATATCTAATGACATCTACAATGGGCGAGATAAAGGAGCAAATATATCTGCAAAATGCAAACAAAAAGTTCAAAATAATTAGTTGACAAGTTAGTTGACATGTTAGAAACTTCAAAAGTTGGAACATTGGACAATAAAATTAAAATATTAAAATCAGAAATTTAATATGAAAATCAGCCATCTAATATGTCTTACCTCACATTGGCCCACCAATCATCATCGAGGATCTTTTGTTTGATGCCCTTTCCTTGAGTGGAACTTGCATTAGGCCGTCTAGTCCACTCAGCATTGACCATCATCAGTTGTAGAGGCTCATGCACCTCAAGCATCCTCTCCAATAGGATGAAGTATGTGGCATATCTACATTCATTAATTCAATGATTCATTAAAAAATAAAAATTTAAAACAAAATCAGATTATGAATACTAATTGAAAGTGAAACAAAATGAAGTAAATGGCATACCTTGTATCAACAGGTTTGAGAAACTCCTTCTTTGAAAATGTCCTGAAAAGAGCAAGTGAGGTGTGGTGGTTGCAAATGAACATCTGAATTTCTCTAGCTTTTGCCACTGTTTTCTTCACCCAATCCATCTTCCCTATGTCTTTCAATGCATTGTTCAATGCATGAACACAACATGGGGTCCAAAATATGTGCCTGTAAGTACCCTCCACCATCAACCCAGCTGATTTGCACACACGTGCTGAATCGGTGATCACCTGCACCACATTTGCAGCCCCAACCTCCTCTATGGCATCTCTCAAAATGGAAAATTGGAAGTCAGCATCCTTACGTTTCCTTGAACAATCTACAGCTCTAAGAAAATAAGAACCGGCAGGGCATGTGACTATGACATTGATGAGTGGCCGACGTCTACAATCAGTTCACCCATCCATCACTATAGAGCACCCCGTCCTCATCCATGTTTGCCTCATCTCCTCCATTAACACATTAACTTTGGAGTACTCTTTGTCTAGGAGGGTGGTGCATAGCTTATGATCTCCAGGGGGTACAAATGAAGGACCAACAGCGACTTAAGTCTTTCACCATTTGTTTGAAATAAGAGGAACGGGCCACATGAAATGGAATGGCATGGGCAAAAAAGAATTTGGCAATGGAGGATTCACAGGTTTCTCGTGCTTGGTTTTGAAACATGGACTCAACTGAGGCTCCCTTATCACCACCAATCACCTTCCTCTTTCCTCTTAAGATAACAGTACTACCAACTGTGGAAGGACTAGGAGTAGGAGTAGGCATAGACGATTGTGAACTTGGGAAAGAAGGAGACCCAGTTTGAACCCCACCTTCACACTCCATTTGAATTGTTTGGCACTCTATAAATAGTGCATCTGTCAATGCAGGACATGTTCTAACTCCATGGCCCACCTCACCCAAAAAATGAGACCTAACTCTAGTGTAGCTGCCCCTAAACTCCTTTTCACAAACATGGCACAACCAAACCTTACTCCCCCCTGAATTTTTTTGTCTTTCACCCATGGCTGTCACAAATTGAAGGAATGGTTTTTTTTGTCTATTGGGTGTTTTGCATAGTCCTTCATAGTTTTGGAATTGGTTGATGAATGATGGTGTTGGGTAGGGGTTATTTGCTCTCTAGTTTGCCTTCTAACTTGCATTTCAACTTCACTATCACTCCCACCTTCACTGTTGCTCATGTTTTTTGTTTTTAGAATGCAAGTGTTGACTGAAAATGAAAAAAATAAAAAAAATCAGACTATGCATACTTCATATTTTGCAAAAAAAATGAAAAAAAAAAGAATGGTGAAAGAAAATGCATACCTTTTTGATGGATTTGCACTCCCAACAACACTCTTTCAACCTCCTCTCCTCCTTCAAACAGCTGCTCCTTCTCCTTCAATGGCTGCAATTTTTTTTCTTCTCAAACCCTTGGCTCCCTACACAAACAAAATGAAAATAATGAACTTTTAGAGGCCTTCTTTCATTCATAAGAGAGTAAAACATGGTAGGGCCCACACATGCCACATAGGCAGGGCGTTGTTTTTAAATTTTTTGCTTTTTTTTT
>VDFB02214615.1:0-11215 GCA_007258455.2 Sequoia sempervirens | reverse complement strand
CAGTATGTTGCAACTAAAACACCTCAACAAAATGGGGTAGTTGAACGTAAGAATAGAACTATAAAAGAAATGGCTAGAACCATGCTAGATGAAGCTAAATTGTCTAACATTTACTAGAAAGAAGCTGTTCATACAACTGTTTACATTTTGAATAGAGTGCAGCTTAGGGTGAAGTCTAAACACACTCTGTATGAATTATGGTATGGAAGAACTGCTTCTGTCAAATACTTTAAAATTTTTGGAAGTAAATGTTTTATTAAAAAGGATGATGATAATCTTGGCAGCTTTCAATCAAAGTCTGATGAAGGTATCTTTTTGGGATATTCAACTCATAGCAAAGCTTATAAATGTCTTAACATAAGGCTTAACAAGATTGTTGAAGTTGTGAATGTTAAATTTGATGAAAGTTTGCATTTAGATGCTGATACATTGCAGGATAATGAGGAAGATATTCTTGAAACTGAATCCAATCCAGAAGAAGCTGAAACAGCAAAGCCTATTGCTGAATCAGCAAACCCTAAAAATGAAAATGCAAGTCCTGAGAAGGTTGCATCAAAAGCTCCTTCGAAGACTGTAGCTAAATATCATCCCAAAGATCAGATTATTGGGGATAAGAATGCAGGAGTTCAAACCAGAAGAAGGGCTGCAGAATCTGATGAAAAGGCACAAATTGCTTTCTGTTTAGTTACTCAGTTTGAACCTAAAAATTTTAATGAAGCTCTCACAGATTTATGTTGGGTTAATGCTATGCAGGAAGAAATTGATCAAATTGAGAAAAATCAGACTTGGGAGTTAGTCCCAAGACCAGATGACAAGAATGTCATTGGAGGTAAATGGATTTACAGAAATAAACTTGATGAAAATGGCAATGTTATTCACAATAAAGCAAGATTTGTTTGCAAAGGCTATGCTCAGCAAGAAGGTATTGACTTTGGTGAAACCTTTGCACCTGTTGCTATATTAGAGTCCATCAGAATATTCTTAGCTTATTCTATTTACAAAAACTTTACTATTTATCAAATGGACGTCAAAACTGCTTTTCTGAATGGCTTTTTATATGAAGAGGTATATGTTGAACAGCCTGAAGGATTTATATGCAAAGATAAGCCTAATCATGTTTATAGGTTGAAAAAGGCTCTCTATGGCTTAAAACAAGCTCCTAGAGCTTGGTACTCAAGGCTAGACAGTCTTTTAATTTCTAATGGATTTGTTAGAGGAGGTGTAGAGAGTAATCTATATGTTAAAACTGAAGGTTTTGATATTTTGGTTGTTGAAATTTATGTTGATGACACTATCTTTGGCTGCAATAATGTTATTTTAAGTAAGAAGTTCTCACAACTAATGGAATCCGAGTTTGAAATGTCTATGTTAGGTGAATTAAACTTCTTTTTGGGTCTTTAAATCTCTCAATGTGAGAATGGAATATTTCTTTCTCAAACTAAATATGCTCAAGAGATGCTTAAGAAATTTAAAATGGATGAATGTCATCCAGTTAGCACTCCAATGGCTACAGGATGCAAACTTACTAAAACAGATGATTCTCCTGATTCAAATCAAATAGAATATAGATCAATGATTGGCAGTCTTTTATATTTAACTGCCTCTAGACCTGACCTTATGCATGCAGTTTGCACAGTTGCACGTTTTCAGGCATCACCTAAAGAATCTCATGTTACTATTGTTAAAAGGATCTTTAAATACATTCAAGGCACTCTTGACTATGTTCTTTGGTATCCTAGGAGCAATGATTTCACTTTGATTGCATATACTGATGCTGACTGGGCTAGTTGTCTGGATGATAGGAAAAGCACCAGTGGTGCTGCTTTCTTTCTTGGTGATCGTTTAGTGTCATGGCACAGCAAGAAACAAGAATTAGTTTCTCTTTCCACTGCTGAAGTTGAATACATTGCTGCCACTTCATGCTGTACACAAGTATTGTGGATGAGTCAGACTCTTTATGATATGGGTATTGCTGTTTCTAAACCTGTTACCATTCTCTATGATAACACTAGTGCGATAAATATTTCAAAAAATCCTGTCATGCACTCTCGCACTAAACATATTGCTATCAAGTTTCACTTTCTTCGTGAAAAGGTTTTGGCTAATGAAGTCTGCTTACAGTTTGTTGGTTCACAAGATCAGCTGGCTGATATTTTTACTAAGCCCTTAGCTAAAGAATTGTTTGAGAGGCTGAGGCTTCGATTGGGAGTTATCTCTCAATCGTTACTTCACTAATTTACCATGCTTTGTGACAGGGGGAGCAAGTTCTTTGACTTATTTACTTATAGCTCTCCTCCATTCTAGATTGCTGCACTGTTACTCTTTATTTGCAGCCGGTACTCTTTATTATTCGTGGTTGGCTTCTCAGTTGTGTTTTATGGCATTGCACAGTCCTCTCTTCGTTTCTTTGTCATTGAGGCAAAAAGGGGGAGAATCTTTTGTGTTTTTCCATCAAGGACAAAGGGGGAGTTTGTTGATTCTCATTTGTGATTGTCCTTGATGTCAAACTTCTCTTCAGATTCAATTGATTCTCTCAGTTGATTCTATGACAGGTTAAATTCTAAATGGTGATTACTTCTTTGGCAAAGTATTTTTATTTGTTACCTTGATCCTTGGCAAGATAAATTTGTTACTTCATTTTATGTGGACTGCTTGGACATTGGTTTTTGCAAGATTGGATTTCATTTTGTTCTAAGCCTTATGAGTTCTTTCGGCAAGACATCAGGTTTGTCACTGCGATCGTTTTTCACTTACAGGCATTTATCGGCATAACGGTTACTAAGTCTTGTCGCCCTCACAATGTTGTTTTCATCGGCGTAAGTCTTATTGTTCGCGACAGGGTCTTGCCGAGTCTATTGGTGTCTCACCGACCAATGGTGGGAGGATGCACTTCGGCAAGTGTTGTTGTCATCGCCATGAGGTCTCGGCGATATTCAAATGTCTCGCCGACCCCGCCAGTAGAAAAAGGTATCTTCGGTGATACATAGCATAGTCATCATAACATCTCACCGATAACGATTTGTCACAGCAACTTTCAGTGGATATCGGTCAGCGATAAATTTGCCTTCGGCATAGGTTTTGTTTGTCTCATCGACCAGAAGTATTAGACAGGGCTTTTGGTATAACTAAGACATGTCTACAAGATGTCTCTCCGATATCACAAGGCTACAGCAATAGTATATGGAAACATAAAGAGGCTTTGTCGGTATGAGAATTGAATTCTCTTGGCAATCTATTGTATTATGTGGATGTTCGGTGAAACATGGGGCATTCGTTGTAAAGTCTTCCCAACTTTATGTTGTCTCAGCGATGATGAAAGTTCTTCGTGGGGACTTCGGTGTGACATTTGATCATCGATATGACTTTCCACCGATAATCATTTCTCTTGCTGATATGATTTTTAGGGTTTGACGTGCCCTTTTTGGAGGTTGTGCGAAAGTCAAACATGGCACTATCTTATTCTATGATCACTCATCATTCCGCCATGATATTTATGATGCCCGTGTCTTCATTGCTGCTCTCTAGTTGGTTATAACGGCTATCAGGTTGACTGGGTCGGTATGGTTACTATTCTTGGTACAATTTTCTGTTTGGAAGCTCGACTGAGGTAAAATGAAATAGTGGGGTTCTATCGGTTACAGTTTTTGAATTCAACTTACTCATTGCAGAATTTATTATTTTTGATCATGGATTTTCTGGAAATGAAGTTTATCTGACTGGGTATTCTGAAAATGAAATTTTATTTTGGGCATTTGGGTGCTCAGCAAAACCGTTTCAAAATGGATTTAAAAGCATTTGATTATGTTTTAGCAGAAGCATTTTGGTCGTTACCTGATTTGCTCGACAGAGCATTGATTCTTTTTTAGTCAATGGTTTACTTTGTTCTGCCGTTACTTCTGATGACACTTAATTTCCTGACTCTAAAACAAAAAATACAGGTTACGTGGCTCTACTCCTTGTCCATGAAGATTCTTGAAGACTTTGATACCAGAAACATTGTATAAAATGATACAGAAAAACTCTTTTCTGTTTTGGTACTTCTATTGTAATTCTGAGAGTATCTGGGTAGTATGAAATGAATTGTAAACTCTGCATAAGCTATGTATACAAAAGGCAGAGATGTTGTAAAAGGAGCTCTTCTCTATATAATATTTTAGGGATTCAATTTGTGGATTCTTAAGGTATTTTGTAGATGAGAGAATAGATATGTTTGTGCTTTACTGAAAACAGAGTAATCCTCTGTGTTATCATTATTGTTCAAAACATAATTTGAGGGGTTGGTGCTCCTTGAGATTGGTTTCTCAAAAGAAGGGGTTGGTGCTCCTTGAGTGGGTGCTCAAAAATCAGCCTATAAGGCATTGTGAACTTTTGTTTAAAAGATTAAGCCAGGAAGGCATTTAGGGAGTGGTTTTTATACCCCAGGAGGGTTTTCCACTTGGTAAAATCTGGAGTCTTTTTGTTCATCTGAGTTCCCTTTGCTTTACTGTGATTGTTGATTATATTAGTTGACTGTTTGGGTATTATCTTTCTCAATTCTGTTTATGAATGATTACATTCAACTCATGAATGCATTAATCAGAGTATATTGAGATTAGATCTGTGCTATAGTTTTTTGAATTTGTGAAAATTGGTCAAATATGTTATAACACTGATTCACCCCCCCCTCTCAGTGTCATTTTAACTCCAACAAATTAAATATATACAAATATATTTACATGTATTTATTTATTTCATTGTACAATTTGTATCTCTTTTTGTAATGCATCTATGATTGTCTCATGCTCATCCATTTAAAGTGTCCATAACACTATATTAGTAGGCCTCCCTTGATATCTTACTATTTTTATATTGTTTACCAAAATCAAATGTGAGTCATGTATAATATTCTTGTGTCTTTCATAGTCTTCAAATGTAGGGAAACCATTATTTCTTATTAGATATTTTCATAGCTAGGTGCCAACTATTAGAAATTTGAAATAGATTGAATAACCCAAGAAACTTTTTAAGAGAAAATAAAAGCCACATAAACTAGAAAAGTATAAATAATTCACACTAGAGCTTCGAGATATTATGCAATGTCAATATGACATAATGCATTAAGAGCTTCCAAGATTGATTGATGCAAAATACAAGCTAGGTAGTGGGTTTATATAGAACTTAGGGGAGGATGGAGGTGGAAAATCAACCAATAAGATTGTGGCCAAAAACACCAAAATTAAATAAAGTTATGAAAAGGTAAATGCTCCACCCTTAAAGGTGGAGGATGGCATCATCACTTTATCCTAGTTATTAAATAATTAACCAACTTTATTATCCTAAGCAGAGCAATAAAAAGTGTAGGAAAAACCTATAACTAAGGGGAAATAAATATCTCACTAGGAATATTAAATATTATCCCACTAGGCTTATAGCCTTTTATTTAAAAATATATATATTATCCCACTAGGAAATAAAAATCTACACTAACACCAACAACCATAGAACCAGTTAGATACTCAAAGTTGTCATCATCCACTCTAGGATGTACCACCTTATTTTTTCTCTCAACACATCATCAACCAGCCTTTGTTTCCTCTTCATTTCCCCTCAGAATGCAACAATAGCTTACCATACTTGGCACATATCCCTGCACAAAAATCTTTTATTCAATAAAGTGACATAATTCACATATATACATGCATACATATAAAATTATATATATTACAAAATAATATGTAATAAAAATTTGAATTCAATTTAATACCTTCTTGTACAAGGTTTGAAACACGATCATAATTATTTGATGCAAACACTTGATTATCTTTTCAATTGTTGTTTCCTTGTTGATCATGTGTTGATGTAGGTGTTAAGGCTCTTTGTTGCCATTCTTTGATCCATTCTGCATTTTCACACGTATCCCAATTGCCTACAGTACAAAATTGGCAAAAACATGCAAGCTGCCTTGTCCATATTATCCATGTGTTTGCATTCAAACTCTTAAAAAAATGCCATTTTGTTGATCTATTAATTGTTTCACAATCTTGTCAAGTAAGAATATTTCCTTCTTCAACTAACCAAAAGAAGCATTGAATTATTGAGTTCTCACTTGTTCCTATAGATAATTTTGTATTGCGCCAATCTACAATTGCACATGCATCGATAAATTTCGTTGCATCCTCAAATTTTAGTTGCTCTCTAGAAATATCTCTTTTCACACATGCACCTACACCATCATGTTCTCCTTTACCATGCCTAACTTCAAAAAAACTCCACATGTGTTGGATATTATTTTCCTGGTGAGCTCTACATAACCAATAAAATATTCTAGCATTATTGAATTGTCTCGTATAATTATCCAACCATATGTGATGTTCTCTCATTTGAATTTCTATTTCTTTTAATTTTTTTAAAATATATTAAAACAATATTGAACAAACTCTAATGAGTTTAATCAATAATCACTCACATAAAAATGGTAATCTCTCAAAAAAAATCATTATCTTTTATAATATCATCTACATGTCTATATACAATATGAACAAATATGGTTACCTGCACTGAATTATAATATTGGGATTGGATTTCCTCTTTTAGAGCAAGAGTATAGTTTTCTACAAAATCAACAACTAACAATATAGTTCCAATTGGAAATGTGTTTTTACATGTACAAAATTGACCATCAAGCCATCAAGCATATTGATAGAGTTTGACATATCTAGGTACAATATTATCTTTAAATTCTCTAATGAATGCATGCACACTAATTTTTTCTATGATTAGCTCACAACATTTTTTTAATTTTTCCATCCTTTAAAGAATATTTAACATTTTTTATTTTTTTAATATCCACTAATTGTTGTCCAAATCCATTTAAACTACTTTCATGCATACATTCTTCTAACAATGAAAGGTTGCCAAATCAATTGTATTGTCTATAAATACATGCATTTAAATAAAATAAGTGTCCATTAGATGGTTCACAAAACAAACTTTCTATAAAATCCTTGATTGTTTCAAATGGCATATTAATACCACATTCCTGCATAATTTTGTTAGTACATGCAAAGTATGTATCAAAGAATATCATAATAATAAAGAAATTGTACATGAGTTTTACAACAAGAGATTCATTATTTATTAATTCTGACATACCAAGGTTTACATTTTTCAAATGATCTTTGACTTATGCTAATACTTGGTAAGATTGAATCGTATAAAAAAAATTATAAAATATGATTTGAGTCAATCTAATAGATGTTTTGGATGAGGGTCACAGATTTTTTATCCCACCCTTAATTTTAAAACATCTCTAATATTAGGTGATACTCTTGTATTATCATGCTAATATTTTTCAACTAAAACTTTAACTTCATTAGTTAATTTTATGTCCAACCTTGGGAGCCTACCACTAAAACTCCAACATTAATTAATTGGATCATTTTAAATACTTTATCTTCTCTTAGTCGCTCTTATCAAAGTTTTAGGATTTACTTTTATATATTTACTAATCTTACTTAACATTCTTTTATTTGAAGTTGATTTATTAACTAAAGCAGTTGTTATTGCACGATGTACTACATTCTTATCTTTAGATCGACTTTTTTTCCTAGATAGAATCAATAGCATTGACAACACTAGATATGACTTGTACTACTAAATTGTCTTTCTATTTTGGTTTTAAAAAATTGCTTAATTTTTCATCACTTTTTACATTTTCTTCAATTGCATCATGAGTTCACATTGAAAACCTAATTTCTTTCTATAAAAAAATATTCTATATAATTATTTCCATGAGTTCTCATTTGTCTCCAAGAAATTTTACTAGGAAGGTTATCTAAGACATCTCTTTCAATTGTAAAAAAAACATTTTCATTTTCATTCATAAAAGGGGTTTCATTTTAATTTTGAACCATATAAGGGATTTTATTCTCATTTTCATCAATACAAGGGATTTCATTTTTGTTTTCATTCATATAAGGGGTTTCATTTTCATTTTGAACCATACAAGGAATTTCATTCTCATTTTCATTCATACAAGATATTTCATTATTATTTTGATTTTCCATTATTTTACTAGCATAATTGATATCATTATTGGTGTATCTAACTTCATCTAAATAACTAATTTCAATATTGTCAAGATGTGGATTTGAAGACATACTTGGATAACTTGTTTGAATAGGTGCATTTTCCATATCATTGAAAGGAGGATTTGAAGACATACCTGAAGTTATTTGCATAGTCACTATTTCCATATCATTCAAAGTTGAATTTAAAGGCATAGTTGGGTTTGTCTTTATAATTGTATTTTCTTCCATATTCACCATTTCCACATTTGCATCATCTACATTCATCGCATCCTTTCTAGTCTCCTCTTGAGATTCATTGAATTGGATTCTTCAAAAAATATCATTTGATGAATCCTTGTTCTTCTATATCTTTGTATTTTTGTCACCATCTCTCTATTTGCTTCAATTTCTTATTTCAAAACGGGTACCCATTTTAAAATAGGTACCTATTCTTTAAAGCTAGAATCCCCAAGCCACTTTTTGATTGAGTTTTAAGCTTGGGAAATGTTTGGCAACCCTACCCTTAGCCTTTGACCTACAACTAAAAAAATAAGGAAAATTCAAGAGAAATGTCTAACTTTGGCAATATAGTTGATGGACTTTTTTCAGAATTAATTTATGAAATTAAAACCCATTATAGATCAAGATGTCTAGTTTTCAAATATATATTTTTTAAATATTTGATTATGTTTTCTATTTTTTAATTAATGTTTAAGTGAACTGGTCCATAAACTTGAAATATCAGGATTTTTTGTGTTTTTTTTTTATAAAAGTAGTAGGCCACTATAATATATTAATATAAATATAAATATAACTTACAAAACCTGGTTTAGGTGAGCATACCAGCAGGAAAGAACCAGGAAGAAAACCTTAGGTTGTAGCTCGTGAAGATACAAAATTGACCCAATTATTGGGATCCATCAAAAACCTATCAATCTATCTCAACGATAAAGTACGTACACTAATTTTACATGAATGTTAAAACAGTGTTTTTTCGAACAATTAGCACATCAAAACTTAGCAACTACATACATTACAATGCTGATAAATTTAACACCCATAATCCCAAATTAGCAAAAAAATTCCCAAAAAATGAAACTAAAACAGACTTTATTCCTCCATTTGTTCAATTACCCCTGCACGAGTTTTTATTATGTAACTCTACCACTTTAAACCCTAGGGGAAGTTGCAAAAACAACACAAACACAATAATTTTTTTTTTTTAAGAACAAAAAGCATGAAAGTTCACTACACATTGCCAACAACCCCTAAGGTTATGAGACTGAGTTTACTTAAACCCAAACAAGAAACATGAATTAAAACCAATACATTTAATTATATAACCAATTAATTACACATCCATTCCATACATGATAAAATTACATCAAGACATAAGTAACTCCACATGCTTCCAATAATATACTTTACAATAAGATTACAACACTCATTCTCCGAATGAGGTAATTCCAATATACAAGGTTACAAATTACATCTTCCACCTCGATACAAAGAGGGGTAATAAATTACAATAATAATTGAAAAGAATTAAACCATGGAAAAACAAGATCCCATGAGCTCTCCAACTGGAAATCTCATCCACACGAACAAGAAGATGACCCAACGGATTAAGGTGCACATTCCACCCAACCATGTGATACCCGAAGGCTCAACCCCCATGCTAGGAGATAGTAACAAGGATTTCCTATACAAGACCATCCACCCTAGACACAAAGAATCCCACAACGACACAACCAATCACATGAACCATACAACCATAAGGATAACACAAGTACAACTCTAACATCACTAACATAAGTCACATTGCTTCCAGAAATAAAATAGATCGAGTATGATAAGAAGACCGTACACATAAAATCACGTACCAACTATTGTTGTAGAAAGAGTGTCATCACACAACTCATCATAGGATCTCCTCTGGGAATCTTCATAGGCTTTGACCCCCACTATGGGTTTCCTTGGTGGCCTCTACTGAATCCTGACACCCATGCTAACTCATGCAGAATCAAATACCTCTCGTTAAGACAAGATAGATGACCTTGCCATTCTAAGCCTTCCCGTCTCATCCCAAGTCTATACAAGCCCTTGCGTCCATGAGCGAGGCTCAATTGTCTTAATTAGTGTGAAATACTACCAAACATCTAAGTACATTGATTTAGTTATCACTTGATTAAACCACCTCTGAAGGTTTCCCAGTTTACCTCTTTGGGCTTTGGCCCCTAACAGAAGCCTCTCTTCTACTTGACAACATACCAACCAAAACCAATCACCAAGAGAATCCCAAGTGCATACCAATACGATGAAACCACTCCAACTCTAGGAGGAACACATTACAAAATGAAACTCACTCCAAAACACTAGAGACAACAAAAGTAAAAACTCTCTCCAAATATTGAGGCAACAAAGGTCAAACTCCCTCTCCAAACAATCGAGGCAACAAAGGTCAAAACCCTCTCCAAACACTGGAGGCAACAATGGTCAAAACCCTCTCCAAACACTAGAGGCAACAAAACACATAATCCATTCCTTCCAAAGGAGGCACAACCCACATAAACCACTTTTAATCCAAGGAGACACAAACCATCCCCGTTCATGAAAACTGGGGAAAACAACATAATACGGCTATACACATTACCCAAAACAAACCCAAGGTTGACTAACACTTTACGACACCCACGAAATTAAAAGAAACCCAATCTAGGAGACTTCAGAACATTTAGTCTATTTGCACAACATCGAGAATGAACAAAACATCGCTAGAAAGCATGTCAGACAATTAAATAAACTGAGGTTAGGATTTCCTAAATCCAGTCAACTTAATCTACGTTACTTGCATTTATCTAAAAATACATAAGATTTATTTCACGATGTTGAGGAATTTAAAAACCAATAATTTAACTCTAAGTTTCTCAATCATACACAATAATCTAAACAACTTGATAAATAAACACATTTGATTAACATAAAACAATCTTTATTTCTACTTCGAATATAAATAATCCACTTAATTTTAACTATACTTGGATACAATTATATATTAAATATCTACACAAAGGTATATACGTAATGTATATACAATTTTATATATATATATATTGAATATAAAATTCTCATTTAAATACACCAATTTAAACTCAACAAATAATTAA
>VDFB02214614.1:0-11899 GCA_007258455.2 Sequoia sempervirens | reverse complement strand
ATCGTTGAGGGATTGATTGCTTTCGAATCCGCGACCGATGGCTTTCAGTTCTCACCTCTCATGATAGACATTACACACACGAGTTGAACTTGGTGTTACCCTTTCAAGTTAACTCGATGTTGGCATCACATGCATATCTATTATGAGATTTGCTTTATTTACTTGGAGTTTCTTTTAGGGTTTTGGATTGGCCCGTGGTAGTCTTCAGTTAACTTGCTTTCCAATGGGGCGTGCATGCTGCTAATAGTCCATTTTAGATTAGATGTTTGGTTAACGATGGTAGCTTTCTAGTTAGCGTATAGTTTACTTCATTAGGGTTTGGCAGCAAATCTTGCATGCATTGCAAGAGCGTAGATGACTCAAGGTGATTTTAGGTTCCCCTACACCTTGATGTATATAAATAAGAGCGTTTGCTCATTTGTAAATAACTTTTGCTTGAGAGAGAAATATATGCTGTGCCTACCTTGCCCTCAATATTGCTCTTTTGGTATTTGTTCATGTGTCTTCGCTATTACGATTTATTGTTATGCCACATAGGGTTTCAAGAGATTGTAATGGTGGATTCTTTCCATAGTTTAGATAAATCTGTTTTGTGAATCTTTTATCATTTCAATTAAGCATTATGCCACATAGGGTTTCGTGAGATTGTGATGATAAAATCGTTTTGTGAAGTCTTTACTACTTTGATCAAGTGTTATGCCACATAGGGTTTCATAAGATTGGCGTGGTAAATTCCTCCCATAGTTTAGATAAATCTGTTTTGTGAGACTTTTATCATTACGATCAAGTGTTATGCCACATAGGGTTTCGTGAGATTGTGATGATAAAAGTTGTTTGTGAAGTCTTTACTATTTTGATCAAGTGTTATGCCACATAGGGTTTCATAAGATTGTCATAGTAAATTCTTAAATCTGTTTTGTGCCCAATAAGCTTGTTTAGATTGAGATGATAGTTGCGCCACCTTGCCCTCAAGTAGAGAATCTAAACTCGTTTATCGTCAGATAGTCAAACCTTGCTCCGTTTCCTCTTGCTCTGTTTTCCTGAGGAGATTGGATAGATTAAATTTAAGTTGTAGTTAGTAGATCTGCAAAACCAGAGAAAACTCAGCTGCAACGTATAGGTTCTTTCAAGAAAGCCTTGTGCCTCTAGCAGCTGAAACAAAAAGACAGGACATAGTTTAGCTTATTTTCCTTTGCAAGTATTTTGTCAAAGCACAACGAGGGAGCTTCCCCTCCTAATTTGAAGAGCACTCATTGCGTAGTGTACAACGATTCATAACCTTTTACTCGAGGTGTTAGTTGCTATAAAATACATAGCTAGACACATGACAATCTAGTGAAAACACAAGAAAATCCTATAGCATGGCATTTTGAACCCAAATAACCAAATTCAAAAATAATTTAATCTATAAGTATAAATAGTTTGATGGTAGAAACGTTATACATATAAAAATATGATAAATGTGTGATTATTTTTCTTTCCAATCTATAAATTTTTGATGTGCTTGGCTATATAATTGAGATGATTCACTCATAATGTAATGATAAAAATTTAGTATGTATCAAAGAAATATTTCTGAGACATCAAGCTACCATTGCACATAACTCTCATGGAAATAAGAATATTATTTTATTTTAACTAAAGAAATTGTGTGTACTCTATCTTGAATTACTAATTAATTTTGAATTATATACTTATAATTTAAAATAAAAGCATCCTTTTTAACATGGAATAGATAGGTTAATTAATGAAATAAAATATGTTTTTATATTAAGAAAATTTACAAATATATGGAACTCATAGATTGAGAAATTGACTAAGACAACTTTGTATGAGAATTAAGATGAGAATAATTTATATACGTTCTTTCAATAATTAACATTAGAAAGTAATACTTGGCTCATATTTTATAATCACACTAGAAACCAACAATGGAAGATTGAGAGTCTCAACTAAGAATTCCACCTTATAGATAACATTCATACTAGAAGCCAACAACTAAAGACCAAATTTCATAAATAAAGTTCATGTGTTATATATCATGCCTTTGAGGGGTCCACAAGTACCATGAGCCTTTTGAAATCCTTGTCCATCTAAATGCATCCATTCCAAGACCATTGGGAGGTGGGTAGATCCCAAGTTCATTAATTTCTTGTAGGAATTTAATCAAGAGTAGGACATTGTGACTTTGGCACGTAAATTTAAATCTAAATGCACATCCAAAAAATACAAATTCATAACTAAATTTAATTCAAAAAGTGGGCCATCTATGGCCTTCTATAAACTTCTATAACTAATTTTAAACACTCAAAAAAATACATATATATGAATATATACTTCATTTATAAATTCTTGGAATATATCAATCCATCACAATTAAATTCTTAGACATCATGCATAATATTTTTGATGTATTCACAAAGCCACCTAGGGTCTCATAAGACTTGAGTAGGTGAATACCAATATGCATATCTAATGGTGGGGTAAATGGAGGAGGATTAGGAGTAAGTTCATATATATATATATATATATATTACTTATTTTGCAATCCAATATATTGGTTGGAGAGGTTGCATTTGAATAGGAGTGAAGATAATGTCTATTAAAATATGACTCACCATCTTCTCTATTCTTAGGATTTTGGAGTTTAACAAAATATCCTTTGTCGATCTCAACCAATCTTTGCTTCAACTTCCAAATCATCCACACAATCCTCCCTGAAATATTCAATATGTGAAACATAATTATGAGGAAGATACAAATAATCCTTGACATAGCTTTTTGTATCAAAGGATAATATGGTTCTATAATTTTAAACTATTTCCAATTTTGAAATCTAAATACAATCAATAATCTATTTAATCGAACAATAATCGTAATTTTAAGGCAAACATAAATTACTTGAATCTTTTTAAGGTGTCTCATTAGATTCTACTTACTCTAGAACTTAAATTTAAAAAACAACATTAAAATCCACAAAACAAATTTCAAAGACATAATAAATTATTACAATATTATTTAAGATTCTAATTGTAATGAACATGTTATAGTAATAAATATTCAAATTTTAAATCTATGAAAATATATAACCAAATGATCCTTAGTTTTCATATATCATTTGTGATGAGAATGTTGAATATTATAATTTTTTAGGCCAATCTTTAGGCACTAATTCACCATTGTTAAAATGATCCTTAGTTTATTCATTGTTTTTTTCATAATTATAAATTTTACAATTTCTATTAAACCAAACTCAAAATAATAGTATAGATTAAGATTCTTGTCTTTATCCTACATTTGGGCCATGCTTGATTCTAGATTTATTATCATAATTAGTTGTATAAATTGTTATTATATTTTTTAACATATATAAAATGTATGGTTGGATTAGTGAGATATTTATAACAAGTATGCAATATGAAGTCAAACTTTATTAGATTTGATTCTTAATAAATTAGTTTTAACAATTCAATTTATAGCTTTATGCAATCTATAAGTTTAAATAGTTTGATGGTATCTAAACTTTATACATATAAAAATATGATAAATGTGTGATTATTTTGCTTTCCAATCTATAATTTTTTGATGTTCTTGTCTATATAATTGAAATGATTCACTCATAATGTAATGATAAAATTCATCCTCATACATGGAGGATTTTATATTATCTTCCATTAAATTCATCCTCTTTATGAGATTCTTATGGAATATTGATATTCTAGTGTGAATTCTTAATTTTAGACATATCTTAACTAGATAAATTTAGGTTCAATGAAGGCAATAGAACTTTTTTTTCACTTACATAATCCTATTTTGAAGTTCATTTATGTTAACAACTATTAAATTAGATATTTTTATGGACCCAATTATTTTCAAATAATTTTACAATAATCTTTGTTTTCTTATTCTTTCTTTCATTGTTTCATTTAAAATTTGAACCATTTAAGGATGCTATGTTATAGATTATAGTTGTCTTCCAATTCTTTTTAAATTGTTCAACCCTCTCATGGTCTAAATAATTTTGCATTCAACAACCATGTCTAAAGTACATTATATACCCAACCTCTTCCCCTATTTAACACACTCATAAACCTTGTTACTAATCTCATTCGAAGAGGTGGAACAACCAATCTAGTAATTTAAATTTTAGAACTGTTTTCATATATCATTTGTGATGAGAATGCTGAATATTATAATTTTTTAGGCCAATCTTTAGGCACTAATTCACCATTATTAAAATGATCCTTTAAAGTTTATTCATTATTCTTTTCAGGATTATAAATTTTTACAATTTCTATTAAACCAAACTCAAAATAATGATATAGATTAAGATTCTTGTCTTTATCCTACATTTGGGTCATGTTTGATTAGATTTACTATCATATTTAGAAGTTGTATTTTGAACTATTATATATTTTTTAGCATATATAAAATGTATGGTTGGATTAGTGAGATGTTATAACAAGTATACAATATGACGTCAAACTTTATTAGATTGATTTAAAATTTAAAATTTAGAATTGTTTTAGATTATGTTTTGTGTGCAATCCAGTAATTTGAATGTTTTGATTATTAAAAACTAGATAGATGTTGAATGCTATTTTGTTAATTGTATGAAAATATTATTGATGAGTAGATGAATTATTAGAACTGTTTTAGATAAATATATTCTCTATATCTAGATATATTATTTACCAAGGTCTCATTGCTCCTTTAGGTGTACATAAATATATAACATGGAAAATGAAGATGTTCCACCTATAGAAAATTTGTTTACAAATACCACTAATGAGATTAAAAAATTGAGAGATTCATTAGCACAGGGTGCAAACCCGGGGATATATACTGAACCATGCATGCCAATATTGCATAGTCTAGAAAAACTAAAAGATGAACTTGAGAGGACTAGTGCATATTCCCCAGATAGAGTAGCTGCTATTCTTTCCTGCATGCGGGAAGAAGTACATGGTGACGTTCCCCTTAAACAAATACAGGATAGTGTGACCAAGTAAATGATAAAAGCCACTTGTTTTCCATTTTATCAAAATGTGCGTAAGGTTAGGGGATATCAGGTCACTAGATGTGTCGATCATGTTATGGCCTCATTGATCTACCCACGATTTCTCGCAGCACATGGTCTATACCCAAACAATGACCGGATTCCATTGTATTTTATTTAGCAGTTGTATGCTGAGGTCCATTTGGGTCTCAAAGTCAACTACCTGGACATTCCACCATATGCTGGTCAGGGGCGTGGTAGGATTGTTGATAAGACCACCTATCATCGAGTAGATAGACCACCCCCAGTGTTTAGGGTATTGGTTGGCGAGAGGTCTCCTGCTCTCACCCCAGCTCTAGCCCCCATAGCAGATGAAGTTGTCATTGCTTCCCAAAAGGAAGCAATTGATACTGTAGGTGACATTGCAACTGCCACCAGTAGGATATCTACTAATCGTGTAGGTTAGTATTTGATGTCTAGAGGTTCTCGATCCATGCCATTTTCAGCACGGTAGACCACCATGGATCCTTATACAGCGATGAACATCCCTACTCCCACACAACTTGACACACTTACAGGATATATGGCTCACATGACTCTGCATTGTTTAGTTGAGGACCTCTTGGAGGCATATGCCTCCATTGCATCAGACTATGAGATCGGTATAGAGCATGTTAGAGATCATTTGAGATGTAGAGGTCGTTTAGTTCCAGGATCCCATCACTCTCAGCCCAACACTAGTGCACATTAGGATCCACCTACAAATCATTCGATAGCTGCACGAACTATGGGTTTTATTGACATGTTGATTGGTTTTGGTTTGTCATCACCGATGCCATCTCACCTGCATAGTCCTCTTCACTCATCATTTATGGCACGACATGGGATAGATCAGAGGGATGCAGATGTTGGTTCGTCGCTTGACCGTATAGTTGATATGGTGGAGGCGTCCGTTTCAGAGGACTTAGGTCATCTGATATCAGATGATGTGCATGTATGTGTGCATGTGCATGTTTCAATTCCTTTTTAATTATTTTTAAATTTTACTTTTAACTTAGAGATATTCATGTACTGATATATGTATATATATATATTGTAGGTGGACATACATCATGTCACTCCTAGCCTTGTTCCTTCAGATCGTGTACATCGGCGTGACTCTATGGATGAATCTGTTGGACATGTGAGTTTTAAATTTTTATATATACACATGTATATGTATGCACATAGATCTAGATAGATATTTAAAAATATACAAGTACATTCTTAAAAATAACTTTCATAAAATTTATTTAATATAAATTAATTGTATTTAACATGTTTTGTACACATTTTATTTGTTCAACACATCCATCGAGGCGGAGGCCAGTTCTCATTCGGATGGCCCGGATTATTCCAGAATTCGACATTCATCAATGGAATACACTAGATCATGATATTTCTTACATGTATTTATATGATCTTTACTACATGTATTTTCTTATATGATGATCTTTAGTATTCGACATTTGATGATCTTTGCTTATATACATACATTTGGCTATTTGTTTATATGATGATCTTTAGTATTCGACATTTGATGATCCTTGCTTATATACATACTTTTGGCTCTTTGCTGAGAACATGTTACATGTTTATACATTGAATCTATTTACATGTATGTATGTGTTTGCTTATGTTTACATGTTTATATGATATATGTATACATTTGAGATATATATTCAATATACATACATTTTCTTATTTGATGATCTCTTAGAACTTACATTTCCTTATATGATATACATTTGATCTCTAGTAGAATTTTAGGAAATGAACATGCCACTTTATAATTAAGTTCATTCATGTTGACCACAATAAATAATTTGCACACACACCCATTGAATTTTATAGTAAGAAGTCAAAAATTATAAAATAAATGACTCTCAAGCTCAAGTAAACTAATGATATTTTATAAACGAGTTATAAAATATAATTATAAAGAAGAGGTAGGAAGATTCCTTTTATAATTATATACCATCCTTCAAACACTTTTCCTCTAAGTTATATAAATTTTTTATGTTAAATTATTTCATAAATAATCTCTTAATCTACACCATTATTAAATTATACGGAAATTCTATTCTTTGAAACATTAAGAAAATTCAATTCAAATTATACCTCTATTGTCTCTTTGACAAGTAACAAAATTCTAAAATTACTCTAAGATATATGTTGCATATCTATACATTAAAAAACAACAAACTCCACAATGAAATAACTTGTTTGATTACCACTTGATTCATTTAATGATCTAGGATGTAGTTATTCCATATACTAGAATAATTTTTTTCCCATATGCATATAGATACAAGGTTAATTTTCATTATTCCATATCAAATTGCAAGATTAATTCACATTTATATCACTTGGAGCTCGCAGATTTTGGAGAAAAGGTTTTTGCACATTTATCAAGGAGGAAAATATTGGAGAAGACAACTTATCATTTTTATTAATAAAGGAAAAATTTGGAGAAGAATTTAACTAATTTTCTAGAGGATTTGTTTTGAGACATCTTTAACTTGAAGAAGAAAATGGGACAACAAAGAAAAAGAAAAAATGTGTCTCAACAAAAATTGTCAAAAAAAGAAGAACAAAAGAGGCTTGAACAAAACTTGGAAAATTATAATAGAAAGAAACAAGGTACATGCTTGTTTCTTCTCTATCTCTCTCTCAAGTGTGTGTTTAGGAATTTTACTAACACCTCAATTTGTTTTGCTTATAAATATGCATGCCTTTTATGAAAACCATGTTAGATTTAACTTGGAAACTTTAATACTAAAAAATAGTCATCTTGCATAGACATTACCTAAATTTCTTATCATCTATTTCCAATTGCTTTTTTTCCATGGAATTCTTAAGTTTAAGATTATTTGATTTTATTTGTTTCAACTCCACTTAAATAACTCATAGTCTCTCACTTTCTTTGCTTGCATGTAAATTCAAACAAGCAGGAAATTCCCAAGTGGAAGTCAAGCCAAATCTAGATATTGGATCAAACAAATCCGTTGAAGAACACATGGACCTTGAAGTTAGGGAGGAGACCCAAGTTCAAACAATGCTTGTTGGAGAGGGGTCGAGATCACTTCCTTCTACTGGTATGGATGAGTGTATAAAACTAGTTGTTCAAAACTTCTGTCACTTATAGCATCATGTCTTATCACTTTGTTTGCTTGCATACATAAACTTCACTTATATAGAATCATCTCTCACTTTTCTTTGCAAAATATTTTGTGACATGTAGAAAGGGCTCAACAAGCAAGAAGTTCTCATGCTGAAGTCGATCCAAATCTAGATATTGGATCAAATGAATCCGTTGAAGAACACATGGACCTTGAAGATAGGGAGGAGGCCCAAGTTCAAACAATGCATGTTGGAGAGGGGTCAAGATCACTTCCTTCTACTGCTATGCATGAGCATATAAAACTAGCTGAAAAGGTGATGAAACAAATTTCTTATAGAAATTTAGATCATTTACTTGAAATGGATATGGAGAAGCTGAAATGTTATGCCAACCAACCTTATAATAAGAGAAAGAGGTCAATGAATAAATTTGTAAATGGAATAATCAATCATCATTTCAATCATCTTGATACACTTGAAAAAACCCAATTGTTATCACGTTTACTTCTTCATAATGAGCTGAAAGAATCATTAAAATTGTTGGGTGTACATTTGACATCAAATAAGAAGAAAAACATGGGATTACAAAAGGATATTGCTCAAAATGTTAAAAAGGGTTTAGATTCCATTGGTAAATGATCTCGATCAGTGGATAAGACCACTACAAGAAGGGTGATGTTGACATCTCTTATACATCAAGATATAGCAAGAAAAAGAAAATTGTTTGCACTTTCGGCTGAAATTGGTTATAGTAGAACCACATTAATAAAATATGAGAAAATAAGTAAGTTTTTGGATGAGAGTTCAGAAGGCGATTGGGAAATTATGTAGAGCTCCCCATTCTGATAGGATTGAAGATCTTGTTAGGAACTTGATCTCAAGTTTTTGGCATGATCAAACTCGTCCATCATCAAATACTAGAGATGTTATTAGACACATAATTGGGCTTCGTATTTATGAAAATAATATTAAACATTGGCTCAACATAACACAATTTGAGATGTATATGAACTTTGTAATACATATCCTCATATAAATATTGGGAAAACAATATTTCAAAGATTAAAGCCATATTATGTTTAGATAAAAAAGTTTTTTGAAACTTGTTGTAGTCGTTATCATATTGAATTTGATCTCTACTATCAGGTGTTTCGAAAGATGAGAGAAGAAAGTTGTGGGTTTCACAATGCACCTCCTAAATAGGAAAGTTTGTTCATAAAGGCTATTTTATGTGATCATGAAAATGGACCTCAAATAAACTACATAAAAGGAATGTGTGAGACATGTGGAAATTTGGCTAAATTTCCTTCAAGAAATGAGGATAATGACCTAACAAAGACAGTAAATTGCAAGAGGTAAGTACTATTTTTAGAGAGTTTATTTGTTTCAATTTGATTAGATTGTTATTTGAATTCTCTAATATAATGTTTCATTCATTGTGTGGTTTATTAAGTTTATTCACATATTTTACTTACATAGGTACAAGTATGTAAAGTTGCAAACAAATTTTGGGAAAGAATCCACAAGGTTGAACTATGTAGAAGAGGAGATTCCTATTGGAAAATTTATGGAAGATTTTCAAAAATTGATACAACCATACATACAACATTCCTTTTTTACTATGTGGCAAGCATGGAAATTCCAAACATTGAGAGATACTTTCCCATTTGGAACAGTTCTATAAGTAATCGACTTTGCAGAAAATTACTCCTTAGGCACGCCGTGAGATTCAATCGCAGTATTACTTTTCAAAAGCGTGATCACTATTATGGTTCATGTTATTGACATGCACAATCAGAATTACGTGCTGAGAGTAATGTGATGAAGAACTTGTTATAAAGAAAGAATATCACTTTTATATTAGTGATGATAAAGATCATGCCATTAACCCTTTTTGTTAGACATTGCTTTACAATTTTTTGAGAATTTGAGAAGCTGTGGGTGCAATTTGAAAAGCATTTTGTATGGTCAAAATGGGAGGTGCACAATTCAAATCTTCATGGCCATTCTGCACCCCTTTGTAGATATCATGCACCTACAAAATACCAAATGCTTCCTGAGTTATTTTGAGAATGGGAACGAAAAGGGTGAGCATGATGGAGCAAGAGCCAGCATCAAACAAGTTTTAAGAAAACATCAAAATGAGTTATCCGTAAGATCGTGATATAGACAATGCACAATGATGTTGTTGAATGGTGCACAAAACACTTTGCATCAATTGTGGTCGCACACATCTTGAGAACAAAACCAACACATTCCACATATACTTTTTGGGGAGATATCGCATGCATAAATTACATTTTCAAAAAATTTGAATCTCTTTATTTCTAAATTTAATTTTTATCATATATATATACATGTTTTGTTCACATAAGTTTGTTGTTGTACATATATCTAGGTGTGGATCTAAGATCAATGCATGGATGCAAGAGGGTAGAAAAAAAAAGATTTTTGCATTGTGTTAGGAGTTCAAATAGTCACCATGGATGGACATTACACACAAGGGATTACTCTTGTTTTTGCACTGAGTGCATTGCAGGAAACTTTGATCATGCATGCAACAACCAAGAACTTGGATATGTTGGTAAATGGGATACAGTGCCACTAGTTGTTTCAGAAACATATGGTGAAAATGAGGAAGAAAGATTTGAAGGCATTCCTTTGATTTCAATTGATTATGACCATATATCAGAATTGGTTAGAAAAGGTACATGTGTAAGTTTTCAATAATTTTTATATATTATATATATCTAGTTAATGATCTTTAAAGTCTAGAGACATTTCTAATTTTTTTAGAAATTTTGTGTGTAAATTTGGTGTACAAGAGATGTTTTTGCAGTCATAGTAGAGCCTAGAAACATCGAAGGTGTTAGCTATTATTTATTGTGTTGCACAGAAGAGAGGAATAAGCTAACACAACCTAAAACAAGTGATGGAATGTCATTTCCCACAGGTGAGTTTGAATTTAAAATTATATATACATTGTGTTCACATGTGCGTGCATGACTATTATAAACATTAAATATATATTGTACAAACCTTGAGCATGAAAAAATGGTGTACATGTTCATATGTTTTACTAAGAAGGTTCATGTTTACCATGCAGGTTCTGTTGTAGTGCAAGGGACATATCTAAAACAAGTCAAAGTTGTTGAACACAGGATTCATTTTGTTGACTATCAACCTGATAACAAGGTATATCAATATAGTCACTTGATAATTGCTACCGCCCTACATCTTCATGCAGTTCCACATGCACGTGACTGAAGAAAATAGAGACTAGATAGTGAAGATCATCAAAAAATTCTACTTGTTATTGAAGAGCGGGTTGAACCAGAATCTGACTTAGATTATATCCATGATTTTCAAGTTCAATTGGAACCCTATACATGTTCAAGTGAGAACTTATAGTAACTTGTACATAGTTGTAAATCATTTTGCATACATTACAATTATATGTACATATTTGTTCCATGGAATTCTTAAGATCAAGAATCTTTGATAGCATCATCTCTCACATTTAATTATATACAACTTATATTTGTTTCATGGAATTCTTAAGTTCAAGAATCTTATATACAACTTATATTTGTTCCATCGAATTGTTCCATGGGAAATTATGCAATTATATACAACTTATATTTGTTTCATGGAATTCTTAAGTACAAGAATCTTATATACAATTATATATACAACTTATATTTGTTCCATTGAATTGTTCCATGGGAAATTATGTAA
>VDFB02214610.1:0-17989 GCA_007258455.2 Sequoia sempervirens | reverse complement strand
TATCTACCACAGTTTTATCTTCCTCTTCCTCTACACCTCTTGCCTCATTTGTGGGGATTTCACATCCCTTGACAAAGTAGAAGGTAGAGGATGCACCTTCTAGCAATGGAGGGCATAAGAGGATCCCACCTTCTCCAAAGGGTAGTACTACACTAGCTTGTTCTATCTTAGTGATAGAACCAGTTTTGACTTCCCCTGAGTTTGTCACCACTTCTCCATCATTCAGTGAGCCAAGTGGTGAACCTCAGGTGCAACTTTCTTCATCTGCTGAGGTATGACATGGCACTCTAGTAAAGTGCATGTTTAACTCTCTAGATGAAGTTCTAACCTTGTTAGTGATCTTCACAAAATATTTGACCATAGCTCCACAAGATCCTAGTGGAGAAGACCTTGTGGGGCCTTCTTCCTTATCCCTTGTTGCAGAAGGGTTGGAAGCTCCTCATATTAACATACCACCATTGCAGGCTCGTCCTCCTTCCCCTTACAATGATCTAGATTTAGAAGCGGATGACCTCTTGGTCAATGAGTGTTAGGGGAGGCCTCTTCTTTATCTTTAGATTAGTTGTGTGTGTTGTTATGTGTTCCCCAGTAATTGTGTTATGTGTTCCTAGATGACCCTTGTCACCCTTGTTGGTTCTTTGTTATAGGATTGATTTTGTGTCATGAACCTTCTTCTATTTGTATCATCATTGTTCCATATTTGTGTTTTATTTTTGAAAAATTAGGGATGATGCAAAGTGTTGGAGGAATTTAGGCATCCCTTCCATGTTGAACCATTTTTTTATTTTCACTTTGTCTTCTCATGTATTCTTCACATGATCTGATATAGTAGGGGGTTGATGATAGCTCATTTATATATAGTATTATACTTATATATATTCATGAGCAACTCTAACCCCAAAATATTAGATCACCCTTGTGTCTCTTGTTCATCTTATTTCTCTTCGCTCCATTTATATTTCTCTCTTCTTTGCTTGATTTTCCCCTTTCATGTGTGACAACTCCATTTCTATGACACTTTGATTTTCAGAAAACACATTTGTTGCCAATGAATCTTTTCTCGAAGATCTTAGTAAGATTTTTGAAAAAATCACATTCTTGAATTGGAACTCTAATGAAATGTGTTTCCTTCATCATGGGTTTGCAAAGAAATAACTTGAGAACTTTCCTCTAAGGTAGGAGTAGCTCTAACCTTCCCCTCACCAAGGGGAATTTTCTTCCTTTCAAATTCCTTGATGAAGTGAACATCTTTTGAAAATATTCCTTGATGATGAATTAATTTGAGAAAAAACATCTCTTTCACACTTTCAAACAACATGTCCCTTGAGTGGACCCCTCTTCATTTCGGGTTCCCGAGGGACCCCTTTGAAATTCTTTCGACTTATTGATGATCTGGGTGACTATCCACTTATTTTCCTACACAACTACTTTGTGTTTCCTAACATGTTTTATCTACAAGTAAAAATTTCACTTTGTAGGTCCACCTGTGAAGCCGCTATCTGACTCTACGAAGTCCCTTTCTCTAGGTTTCCTACATGTGAGATATCTTGGGGTTCACCTCCTTTCGGGTCTATAGGCCTGTAAGGCACTTACTTTTTTGGGCTTCCTCCATGTGAGAGAATATGGGGGTCACCTCCTTGCAGGTCTGTGGGCCTATGAGGCACTTATTTCTTGGGGCTTCCTTCATGTGAGAGATCTTGGGGGTTGCCTCCTTGTAGGTCTATGGGCCTATGAGATGTTTTCACCCTACAATATTTGTCCATCATTGGTTCGAGGGCCTTTGGTGTACTTTGTACAGCTTCATAGTTCTGCGAGACTATGGAGTCTTTTGTTTGAAACTCCTCAAGGAGAGTACCTATGAATTCCTTTGCCTGCCCTATGCTTTCGATTTCGCTAGATTGTGGTCTACTTCCTCAATAGTTTATGTATAAATTTCCAACCTTACTAACTCTTTGATCATTAGTATTCATGCTCGCTAAAGTGGAAGAAAAATGTATAGGAGCAAATTTGCACCCCTTATACAAATTACCCTTTCATGCACCCTCACCTTAGAAAATCAAATTCGAAGGAGAAATTCCACATCACTCAACTACCTTCCTTCCACTTGGAATATATCTTGTGTGTTGGTGAGAGAATATTTGTCTAGGATGCATGCACAATGCATAGATGTCTGCACAATGTGCTACCATCCCTAACAGATTCCTGCATCTATAGTTGGCAGAGGCATTACACTCCTGATTGAGGATGAATCGTAACATCCCTCTTTGACCAATCGACTGAAAAATGTCTTATTATTCCTTATTCTTCCTTATTCTTCCTTCAAATTGGTCCAGTCTCATTCTATTTCATCTCTCTTGCAATCTACACACATTCTCAAGCCATCTCTTAGCAATGTTTCTAGCATTCACTTCACTCTCAAGTACCATTTTCAGCACTCCATTGTAGCAACAACAACACTCCATCAACACCACATAGAAAGTGTGAAGCAAGCCATTGAAGTGTGGGCTTGGAGTCTTACAAGACCTCCTTTCATTACAGTTTTAGCTTTGGTGACCTCACCAAGTACATATTCTCCTCCATTGGCTAGTGATCTTTTGGGTGGAGGTGGTAATCTTTCACTCCTCTCCTTTGTGATTTGATTGAGTAGCATTGTATTCTTTTGTAGTGTGTATTTCTCTCTCTTATTTCCTTTATTGCATATTTCTACTTCATTTATTTTTGGTTGTCCTTGGAGGTGGAAACACCAAAATGGGGGTTTGAATGAGGTAGGCCCCTATACAACCCCAACAATTTTCCCCTTCTTTCTTGTTTGTAGGTGAAAGTATATGTAGATCTAGCTAGTGAACATGTGCTTTTGTGAGATTATCTTCATCACCATAGCTTTTATCTACCTACTTTATCATCTTCGACTTTATCTCTCCTACTTTATTATTCAATTTTTCCCATTGAAACCTACTAGCTAGGTTGTCAGTTAGTTGTTAGGTAGTTTGTAGTTTGTATTGTGTTCACTATGTTTTTTATCATCCTAGAACTACATTGTCATCCTTGGATAGAGAGTTGTTTGAGACATAGTACCAACTCCAAAATCTATCTCACCTATCCCAAACCTAAGTTCGGGATCTATAGAGTGATAGAATTACATTATAGTCCTCATCATTCTTGATTTTTCTCTCAAAAAACTTTTTAGAGTCAGGTAAGTTAGGGCAGCCCTCCGCTCTTGGCTCTATGTCACTTGGAGCCTTGACATGGTTGGTCCCCCTCTCTTACAAAAGGTTATCAAGTCTCCAAGATCTAAGATCTCATTGAAAAACTAGCAAAGGCACAAGGAGACAAAATCCTATGTTAGACATATATTTATGCAACAATGACAAGATACTCAATCATACAATGTCGAAGACTCAAAGAAAGAGAAAGAGAAAAATAAAAATAAAAAGGATCAAGCCTCTACTATCCAATGCGATGTGTAACATGCCTTAATTTTTTGTCCAAAGATATTTACAAGTCGAACTCATTGTCCACTATGCAAACAACAGTGCATGCTCACATAGGCTAGTGAAATCTGTTGTCCACTATGTGAGCCATGAAGGGTGGAAAATGAGAGAATCTTATTAGGCTCCCATACCATACCAAAGTTATAAATCTGATAACTTTAATAAGGCACCACACAATATGAACTTTGAGCTTCATAAGTCTTATAAAGCTATGTTATGCTCAACACTTATAAAAAAAAAGGCACCACAGGAAAGAAAAGTGTGTTATGCTTGGTGGCCATGAAAAAGGGTTGTAACTTCAAGCTTCATAAGGTTATCAAGTTGTATTATGCTAAACACTTATGAACAAAATGAAAATAGGATAAGATATTGTGGAAATGGAAAAATTATCCCTCTACATTTTTTCATACTTATTTAGGTCCTCCTTGTTAAACTGAGCTTAGTGTGGCCTTGACACAGTGTTGTAATGTGTTTAACACATTAAAATTAGGTCTTGGGCCCTTGTGATGCAGAGGAAAGACATTCCAATTTGAAACAAACCCAAAAGGAAAGGTATTCTTGCATGTTCTCCATTGCTACACCTATGAGCACTTTCTTAGACCTTAGTATTGAACTTGCTTAGAGACTCTAATCCAACGCACCTTGGGATAGTGCAAAAATGTCATGGAGAAATTTTCTATGGACCCTAAGGAATCATGAGAAACTCCTAAGTGATGATTCATAATGTGACAATGCATAAGTTTAACACTCTTGATCCATGAATTGCATAAATTGTTCTTTTGGGACAGTCATAAAAAAATTCATGAAAACCTTCAAAGAACATACAAGACTCTTGATCTAGATCTGCATGACCTTTTTACAACTTAGCACAACCTTCAACAACCCACACCTAAAGAGATAGTGCAAGGATTTTGACTCAACAATTACAATGAAGGTTTATGATTGTGAAAGAAGAAAAAATGCAACAAATTGTCCTCTAATTCTCCTTCCCATGTGCAAATGGAGACTCCAAACCTGGCATGCATGATGAATACATAAAAATAGAATTTCCTACAAGTTTTCAGTGTTTTCTCATGGTGGGAATTCAATATTTTGCATTTTCTTTGTTGACTGAAACCCTAGGTAGGGTTTTAGGCCAATTTTAGGTGACATGCAATAACTTTTCAATAACTCGATAAAAATTGATGCAAAAAAAGGAAAAATGAAGTAGACTCACATATCTATGCTATCCAATTGATATCAAAAAATAATATGGGTCATATGGGCCGTGCAAAGCAATAAAATATGACTGTAATGTTGAAAAAAAAAAGACTATTTTCAAAGAAAATGCCATAACTTTCAAAATACTCAATGAAATTTGATGCCACAAAAGGAAAAAGAAATAGGATTCACATGGAAAAATGATACAATTTATTGCAAACCAATATATGGATAGTATAATCCATACCAAAGGAAATAACATAACTATAGCATTTGAAAACTTTGAAAAAACTTACTTCAATTCATCAAAGTTAGAAAATCAACTTCCCAATGCTACATTCAAACTTTTTTGGGTCTATACATCCATCACCAATCATTTTCCAACTAATTTTTTACATTTCTTTCTTTTTTTAAATAGCTCTTTTCTTTTTTTCTACTTTCCAAAGTTGCATGACAACTTTTAGCAACCTTTTTGATAATTTTTAGCAACATTAGTAACTTTTACACTTTTTGATCAAGACCCAATTAAGACACAAAAAATGAACCCCTATGCTTCCAAATGGTCACAAATGACCTTATAAGACACCTAAAAACACAAACAAACTGAAACTAAAAAATAACAAAAGGTAAGCTACATGAGGCCTTGATGCCCCTGCACCATACACCTAAGGGGAAGAAAAATCAAGTCCCACTTAAGTGCAGGTCTACAATAGTATATCCATGCTTGATAATATCAAATTTAGACATCCAAGTAGCATCTTCCATAAGAATATCCCTCCATTGACGAAATCGTGAAGTTATGTTGTGTTTCTTATTTTCTTGAGTTCCTTTGTATCAAGGATGCACTCCAACTCTAGAGGTTTGTTGGGAGGAAGGTCATGGATCAACTCATCATCTTCAAATGCTTGGGAACCTACTTCATTACCTGCAACAACATCCCCTATGAAAAGGGTACAATTCAAATACATTAAATATAGGTGAAATGCCAATCCCACTTGGTAATTCAATCTCATATGCATTGGGACCAAACTTGTGAACAACCTTTCATTGACCAATTTTCTTCATCTGCAATTTGGAGTACTATCCCTTAAGAAATCTCTTCTTCCTTAGATGAGCTAGAACCAAATCTCCAACCTTGAAATGGACTTCTCTCTTCTTCATATCAACTAGTTGTTTTGTATTTGTCGACACTTCTTTGTAAGTGGTCCTTGACTTGTGTTGGCAATACAAGGGCAGAAAACTGAGAGGGGGGTTGAATCAGTTGTCACAAAAATTCAAAACTTATTCAACTTATTCACCTTATTCTTAGATTTGATAATTAACCATGAAAGCATGAATCAACAACACATCAAAAACACACATAACACCAAAAAAAATTATGTGGAAACTTTGTTAGGGGAAAAACCACAGTGGAGGTCAGTCCACGAGATTATACCCTGTTAGAAGTATAATGAAAATTAAATATGGGGAATGCACATGCATTCAAGCACACTGCCTAGAGCTCACTACTCAATTACAAAGGAAGACACACTATCTTACAAAGAGATTTAGATTAAAGCCATCCAAATTTTGAACTGAGAAAATAACATTTGTTAATGCCTGATTGCAGTTCCAATTAAGCACATGAACACTTCTTCACTCTTCTTCACACTTCTTCACAATTCTTCACACTCTGCTCTAGCTTTGAATGATATTCACACACACACACACACTCAGAATCCACTGGAATACATTCACACACTTCAATTTGAATAAACAAACACTCTTATATATCCACAACATGAGATTTCATTGCTACAAGTCAACCACAAAGAAATAATAAAATGAATATAAATTGTTAGAACAAATCATTAAAGATTATCAATGTGAATCAACCAAAGTCAGCCACAAATTAGTGAGGACCCAAAACAATATCTCCAACATGAAAACACTTCAATTAATTACTCCTCCAAGATCCATAACATGCTTCAACACCATGTCATCCAAGGACAAGAAAAACATGAACACACAAGAGAAAATCGCCAACCACGATCACAACAATCAATGTGGATGTGAAACAAAGATAAAGAATAATCTAGAAACATCCACAAGAAACATGAATCACTAGAGAAGCATCCACATCAACTGAACTAGCTGACATAGTATCATACTCAATTATGAACACCGACTGAAGAAACAAAAAAATTGTTTGAATGGAAATCTTCATAACTCGATCAAATCTTCATGCGGATCTCTGAAACTTGATGTGGATAAACTAGATACACTCAACAACAAACCCTTTAGTCCAAAAATTTTGATCATCAACATACAAAACATACCGACTGACTGAACTTCACTTTACCACTGACAACCTGCAACTTATTTCTTTACAATTTTCTCAATATCCTCGACATATACAGCTTCAAATACATTTACGCTAATAGTGTTGACATCAATGACAACCAAATATCATCAACACAACCACAACATACAACAATCTCCCCCTTTGGCATTGATGGCAACACATGATGTGAAAAACACCATTAACGCAACTAACTCCTGCTTAGATTTTGACTCATATTCTCCTCAACACTTTTACTTTATCTTTCTCCCCATAAGGATCTTCTCCTTAGATAATCACTAGTTTTTCACAGGACTCTTCTCCCCCTTTGACATCAATGACAAATTTCTCTAAGTTCTAAACCACATATCTGAATTTTTGAACATTTGACTACTCCCTCTAAGTAGAAGCCACCACAACATCAATCTGAAACAAGATATGACTGTGAAATGCACAGACTGATGTACACATTACATTGCATCCTAGTTCTGATTAGGAGGGGTAATCACCCCTAACTTCCCTTTGAGATAATCAAAAGTATCCTTAGGAAATGGCTTGGTAAAGATATCTACAATCTGCTCCTTAGTAGGCACATACTCCAATCTAACTTCCTTTTCATTTACCTTCTCCCTCAAAAAGTGAAACTTGATAGATATATGTTTTGTTTTTGAATGCAACACCAGATTCTTGGAAATGTTAATAGCACTTGAGTTATCACAAAATATAGCAATAAGCTCATCATATACAACTCTAATATCCTTCAACATCTGCTTCATCCATAGGACTTGAGTACAATTATTAGCAACAACAATGTATTTGGCCTCTACAGTAGACAAGGAAATTTCATTCTACTTCTTGCTTAACCATGAAATTAGCTTCTTACCCAAGAAAAATGCTCCACCACTAGTAATTTTTTTGTCATTCATATCTCCTGCCTAGTCAACATCAGTAAAGGAACTCAAAGTAAGATCATCATCTTTAGGATACCATAGACCAAGATCAACAATTCCCTTCAAGTATCTAAAAATTCTCTTCATAGCAGTCACATGAGATTCTTTTGGATTAGCTTGAAATCTTGCAACAATACAAAAAACATTCATTATATTAGGCCTAGTTTGAGTTAAATACAACAATCCAACAATGATTGATTTGTATCTTGTCTAATTTACTTTTAGAGAATCATCTTTCGTTGTCAACTTGCATCCAGTCACCATGGGTGTACGAACTGGCTTTGAATCTTCCATACTAAACTTCTTCAACAATTTTTTCACATACTTGGACTGAGATATAAAAATCACTTTATCTAATTGAGCAATTTGCAATCCCAAAAGAATTTCATCTCACCAATCATAGACATCTCAAATTCATTCTACATATCATTAGCAAACTTCATGCACAAAGCATCATCTCCTCCAAAAATAATATCATCAACAAAGACTTCAGCAATCAAATCTTTATCATGATCAATCTTGAAATACATATTACTATCAGCAGTACCTTTGTTAAATCCAAGATTCAGCAAATACTTGTCCAATCTTGCATACCATGTTCTAGGGGATTTCTTGAGTCCATACAATGCTTTCTTCAACCAACACATCATATCTTCTTTATCAGTCAACTAAAATCCATCAGGTTTCTCAACATACACTTCTTCCAATTCACCATTTAGAAAATCTGATTTGACATCAATCTTATAAACTTTGTAGTTCTTGTGAGCAGCATAGGCAAGAAATAATCTTACAATTTCAATTCTAGCAATAGGGGAAAAGGTCTCTTCAAAATAAATTCCTTCCATCTATGAATATCCTTTACATACTAGTCTTGCTTTGTTTCTAACCACTTCACCTTGCTCATTCAGTTTGTTTCTAAAGACCCATTTAGTTCCAATTACATTCTTATCCTTAGGTATGGGAACAAGAATCCATGTATCATTCTTTTCAATCTGTTTTAACTCTTCTTTCATTGCTTCAATCCAATTATCATCTTTACATGCTTCATTCACACTAGCAAGCTCAGTTTTTGAAATCAAGCAATATTCTTCTACAATCTTTCTCAATAGGTTCTGGATGGTGCACCTAAGTCTTCATCAACCTTAACATTTTCACTTTCAACCATTTTCTTTAATCTTTTATTGTAGCACCAGTAGGCCTTGCTTTTAGTATAATAACCCAGAGAGATATCTTTATCACTCCTAGCATAAAATTTTTCTATGTCTTCATCTCTCCTAATATAACATCTGCTTCCAAATATCTTGAAGTATTTAATAGTAGGATTTTGACCAATCCATAGCTCAAAAGGGGTCTTACCAGTATCACCTTTGATTTGTACCCAGTTAAGTGTGTACACAGAAGTACTCACAACTTCTCTCCAATAGATATGAGGAATATTTCCTTCCAACATCATAGTTCTAATAGCATCTTCAATTGTTTTATTATTCCTTTCCACAACTCCATTTTGTTGAGGGGTCCGCAATGCAGATAATTGCTTCTTTATTCCATTCTCTTCACAAAAAGAATTAAATTCACAAGAAGTGAATTCACCACCTCTATCTGATCTCTAAAATTTAATCCTCAAACATGTCTTTGTCTCAACCATAGCTTTAAAGATCTTGAACTTTTCCAGTGCTTCAAATTTCTCCCTTAAGAAAGTAACCCATACCATTCTAGAATAATAATCAATGAGTAACATGAAATACCTGTAACCTTGTAAACTTATGACCTTATAGGGACCACACAAATCAGTATGCACAACCTCTAACAATTCATTTGAACAATTATTTTTACTCCAAAATGAAATTTTGGTTTGCTTTCCCAATTGACATTCCTTGCATATTGCATTAGTAGGTTTTTCCAATTTAGGTAGATCTCTCATAGCCTTAGTGGAACTTATCTTGAAAATATTATCAAAGTTAACATGATACAACCTCCTATGTCATAACCAACTTTCATCAACTTGAGCAATCAAACAACTTTTACTAGCAACACTCAAGTGAAAGATATTACTTTTTGTCTTTGTACCTAATGCAATTTCATTTTCGGAACTCAATATTCTACACTTTCCATCGTTGAACTAAAGATTGTATCCCTTATCAACCATTTGACCAGCACAAAAAAGGTTATGCTTAAAGCCTTCTACATATAGAACATCATTACTATTATGCTTACCATCAATAGAAATGCAACCTCTTCCACAGATCACACCAGTTGTATTATCACCAAATCTCACAATGCCACCATCATAATTTCCAAGCTTACAAACTTAATTTTGTCTCCTATCATATAATATGAACATCCATTGTCAATAACCCATTCATCTTTTTCTTCAACTCGGATAGCTAGGGATTTTTCCACATTAGTACAACCAACAAATTCAGTAGATACATGACTATTTTCCTTAATATCTATAAATACCCATTCATCATCACTTCTATTTCCTTTATCAGATTCATCATCTGTCACACCTTCATCAGCAACATAGTAACACTTCTTTTGAAATCTAGGCTTGTTATGTCTTGGTTTAGCAACTCTTTCCAGACACCTTGATTCAAAATGATCTATCTTATTGCAAGAAAAGCATTTAAGAGGAAATTTTCCTTCATACTTACCTTTTCCTCTTGGTACTCTTTTGACAATAATTGCTTCCAACTCTTCTAGCTCTCTTTCTTCTTCTTCAATCTGTTTGATTTCATCCTCATACTTGAATGTCTTTCTAGATGAACTCTTACCTGAATCATATCTCTGTCTATCTCTCCCAGAAGTAGTATCTTTAAATGTAGATTCAACCTTAGAAAGGGCATCACCAAATTCGCTCAACTCAAAAGCAGTTAGCTTACCAACCAATGTATCTCTAGTTATGTTTGTTACATTATGAAGCTCTTCAATAGCACTAGCTTTGACTTTGTAAGAATCAGGAAGGGATCTAAGCACTTTAGCAACAATCTAAGATTCATCTATCTTTCCACCAACACATCTAATACCACACACAAGTTCATTTACTCTTTGCATGAAAGTATTAATGTTCTCATCATCACCCATTCTCAACCTTTCATATTTCCCTTTCAAACTCTACAACTTAGCAATCTTCACATTAGCATCACCTTCATACAAGGTTTTCAAATTTTTCTATATCTCATAAGCAGTCTTTAGATCCATAACATTTTTCATCTTAGAATTAGTCAAAGCACTCAACAAAGCTTCTTTAGCCTGGATATTATACTCAACAAAAGTAGTAGGACAATTCTATGGAATAATATACATATTATGTGTAATGCTCTAGTACGGTTCACCAATGCATCTCATATGGCATTCCTTTCGAGTCTTCCACAAAGAATAATTTGTTCCATCAAATCTCAGACTATCTTTCTTGTAACTTTCCATCCTAAATCACCTTAATCCATTAAACTTCTTCCAAGGAACCTACTCTGATACCAATTGTTGGAAATACAAGGGTAGACAACTGAGAGGGGGGAGGGTGAATCAGTTATCATAGAAATTCAAATCTTATTCAACTTATTAACCTTATTCTCAAATTCGATAATTAACCATGAAAGCATCAATCAACAACACATTAGAAACACACATAACACCAAGATTTTTATGTGGAAACCCTGTTAGGGGAAAAACCACGGTGGAGGTCAATCCACAAGATTATACCCAATTAGAAGTATAATGAAAATGAAATATGGGGAATGTACATGCATTCAGACACACTTCTTAGAGCTCATTGCTCAATTATAAAGGAAGACAAACTTTCTTACAAAGAGATTTAGATTAAAGCCATCCAGATTTTGAATTGAGAAAATAACATCTACTAATGCCTGATTACAATTCCAATTAAGCACATGAGCACTTCTTCACTCTTCTTCACATTTCTTCATAATTCTTCACACTCTACTCTACCTTCGAATGATATTTGCACATACACACACACTCAGCATCCACTAGCATACATTCGCACACTTCAATTCAAATAAACAATCACTCTTATATATCTACAACATGAGATTTCATTACTACAAGTCAGCCACAAAGAAGTAATAAAATGAATATAAACTGTTGGCCCATTTCATTAAATATTATCAATGAAAATCAACCAAAGTCAGCCACAACTTAGTGAGGACCCAAAACAATATCTCCAACGTGAAAAATATTCAATTAATTACTCCTCGAATATCCACAACATGCTTCAACACCATGTCGGACAAGGACAAGAAAAACATGAACACGCAAGAGAAAATGGCCAACCACGATCACAACGATCAATGCAGACTTGCAAAAAAGATAGAGAATGATCTAGAAACATCCACAAGCAACATGAATCACTAGAGAAGCATCTGCATCAATTGAACTAACTGAAATAGTATCATCCTCAATCAAGAACACTGATTGAAGAAACATAAAAACTGTCTAAATGGAAATCTTCATAACTTGATCAAATCTTCATACGGATCTTTGAAACTCAATGTGGATAAACTAGATACACTCAGAAAAGAACCATTTAGTCCACAACCTCTGATCGTCAATGTACATAACATATTGATAGACTAAACTTTAGTTTACCACTGACGACCTACAACTTATTTGTTTACAATTTTCTCAATATCCTTGACATATACAACTTCAAATACATTTATGATAATAGTGTTGACATCAATGACAACCACATATCATCAGCACAACCACAAAATCCAACAGACATGTTGGGGAATCTCCTTCATTTCCACAACAAATTGATCGCCCTCAACACTCATCCTCTCCATTCCACTAATATCCCTCAATTCAAAGACCCCTGTAGGCTGCAAACCATAAACATCTTGAAAATGACTCTTACCCACACTCCTATTCACTGAATCATTATATGAAAATTCTGCTTGAGGAAAGATCAGATCCCATTGAGTAGAATTCTCTTTTTTAATGCATCTTGAGAGGTTACCAAGGCTCCTATTAACCACTTTGGTTTATGGTGCAGGGGCACCTTTACAACATCATGATTATAGTAAAGAAATCTTGAAGGTTGATCAAAGTCATGTGGTTTTACATTATATCAAGGACATTTTGACCACTCTCTATATATGTATGCCATTTGGAGGTGTCAAGAATGAGTTTTGTGTCAAAATTGTCATAAGAGGTAGAAAAAGTGTAAATGTTGTCACACAAAAATGCAAGAAAATGTAAAAGTTGCATAGAGAATATGAAGGGTCACTTTAGTTTAGGTGTTGAAAGGTAGTTAGGAATTAGTTGGTAGATGAAAGGTCAGTTGTATGCCTTTAAATAGGCTTTGTATCTCTATTTTTACTTGGTGGGTGGTTGTAGAAATGAATTTGAATGAATAAAAACACTGTTTTCAGACATTTTCTACTAAATTTGACTATTTCTAGCCTTTTTACGAAATAGTATGGCTTGAAAATCAGGCAAAATTGGTTGTAAGTATTTTAATTCTCAATAACCTTCCAATCACACTTTGTTTCATGTGAATTGGCTTTATTATGTGCAATATATTTTAATTTTGTTGCAAAAGTTAGAAACCCTCATTAGGGTAAACAGTAGTTAAGGAATTTATATTTCTCCTTTTGTATTCAGCGAAATCTTTTGATTCTTGGTGAGATTGTTATTAGATACATGTTCTTCCATATTCTAATAGTTTTGGGTCAAAGGCATAAAGTTAAGGTGATGAAAATTTGAATTTTTTTGACTATAAATCTAGGCACTATCATAAAAACAAAGTTTGGCATGGGAACTAGGCCTAGGGTTTGAGGAATGAAATCTTGTAATGGACTCTAGGTGTATTAATAAGTTGTAAAAAACTAAATTTGATGTATTCTAGTTGATGGATAGGAGAAATAAATCCTATAATTAGTATATCCAATAAGCCATATTTTTTGTAGTCCTAATAGGCCTTATTTCAACGTGGACAGTCAACATTTTATGGTGTTGTTACAAAACAAAAATTGTCTCAATCTTTGTTATGTTATAAAAGGGCTAAAAATTCATCTCAAAGAATTTTTAGAGTCTTGATTTATGGTCTATACAAAAAGATATTATTGATTGTCCCTATTGCAGAGCTACTAGGAAAGTAAGGGGTCATTGATGGTTTGGTAATAAGATGAAAGGGAAGATTATTATGGTTATTTGTTTTGTTGAATTTAAGGTTCCTGAATGGTGAAAAGAACAATTGTGGCCATGTTTGATGTCAAATTAGTTGGAAGTACCTAATATGTTTTTAAGGAGTCATTGTATGGAAAGTTCTTTGGTGAAGTTAAATTGAATCTACATTTGTGGGTTGCAATTGAGAAAACTTTAAACAAGTCATGCTTATGAGGACAAAAGTGTCTTGGAGGTTTTGTAACAGTTTGGAACTATAATTGCATATTTGAGTGTTTGAGTTCAGGGTTTATGAAGGGAAATATGTACTTGGATGGGTGATCAAACAAGAGTTGTTTTGAATTTTGTTAAATGAGATGGAGTTTGTGATTTCCTTCCTCTAGTATTGCATCAAAGTGGTATCACAAATCAGAAAAGGTTTGGGAAGAGTGAGTTGTTGGTTTTGTGTTTGGTTTTGTGGTTTGTCATTTGGTTGGTTGTAGGTTTAGGTGGTAATTGTTGACGCCAAAAATTGATTGATGCAGTGCCTTTATGGGAAACTCAGTTCAAGGGGGACCCCTTTGCGCCAAACTGAGTGACCTCCGGATTTTAAAGAAGCCGGCTTCTTCTATATAATGGTTTTTTGGAAAGGGAAAAGGAAGCAGATATAATGAAACAAATATTAATCTAAGGCGATGCGCCAAAGCTCTCTGATAGGCACGATAAATCATAGACTCAAGGGCCTGAATGTTATTGATATGTTCCAAAACACCGGAAGCTTAAAGCAATAGCATGAACAATTCATTTAATTGACATAAAACAGTATCGCATACATTCTTACTGCTAAGAAGAGTCATTAAGACATGATTTAGACCAGCAAGTTTGCATTCAATATATAGAAGTCTCCTCAAATGAAATGCTTAAGACAATAAAAAGCACAGTTCACAGTTTAATCAATACATGAAAAGCAGAAAGGCCGAACAATAGGCACAGTCTGAAAGTTTCTTGCGAATAAACATGCAAAAGAGGCCTGGCGTCTCTTGCTAAAACCAGTATTCTTCCTAAAAATCTTGGACCATTTTCCCTCAACAGAGAGAGTATATATAGCCGGAGAGCAAAATCCCACCGCCTGGAGAGTTGTAACAGAAAGATTCCACAATCTCCCGTAATGATGCCCGAATAAGAATATTCCAATGCCGTTATGAGAGCAGCCAGTCAGAGCACAGCATCCAGTTGGTCAGTTACAGGCGTGCCCTTTGTAATGATGGCAGTGGTCCCAACCAGGCTTCGAAGCGACGAGTGCCGCCCACCGCCTTAGAGAACCATGGCGAGCAGCAGTCAATGACACTATCCCGCTCGGCCATCTCACAGCTTGCTTTGATAATCAATGTAAGGCACGTGGCAGCAAACCGTGGCCCGAATGAAAACTCCTCCTCCATGACCTGGGAGCTTGCGGAGAAGTGACACGTGTTCAGGGGACCGAGGCTACTTTGAAAATGGGGAAAGGCCGCATGAACCGGGTGGTGAAAGATGCGTGGCTGCGTTTCGCAACCCGTGGTGCTCTCGTCCCTGCTGTTGTTTTAAAAGCCGCGAACCGCTGACACGTGAGCGAAGGTAGGTCCCGCCAGGAAATAAAGAAGGCCAATAGAAATCTTTCGCAGCCCGCCGCAGCATACTCTACTCTTGCTAGGGAAAGATTGCGATATACCGCCACGTACAAAGATGTGGGCCCCGTTTCGCAACCCGTGGTAACATAAAGTAACAGAAAATGAAAAACCCCGCAGGCGAGACACGTGGGCGCCCAGTGCAGCATCTCAGGAGCCGAAAGGGAAGCCGCTTGCCAAAGTTGCGAAGCGAGGAATGCACACAAAGGGAAAGATCAAAACCTGCCGGGAAGCCGAAGAAACGCGGAGACGCGCAGGCCAGCGCATGAACATGCAAAAAAAAGGGGAAACCCGAAGGGAGCTGAGTGGAATATTATTTCAATAGCTTTTGGCGACTAACAGGGGCGTTTCGGATAAGGAACGGAGAACCCAAAAACTCTCTGGTTCTGCAGACCAGAGCCTTCCTCTTTAGGGCAAATGGAGTTAGAGCTTTGAAAGTGCAGCCTGCAAAGGCACCCATTCAATTTCGGATGGCTTTGCCATGCTGTGCAAATTCTCTTGTGCTCCGCGGAGATCAATAGCTTCCTTATGAGGCAGCACCTCTGGCAGGCCAGCGCCTGCTTCTATGTGGAACAGCAGCTGAGAGAGAGGATGAATGATTGCCTCGATATCTGCTGCTGTTGGGGGGCTGCCGAGTTCCTTGAATGCCTCCGGATCGTTCTCCTTCTGCTCAATGATCTCGGTAATCTGCGCAGCTGTGGCAATAGTGCCATCCTCAAGAAATGGGGACGGTAATCCCAACCTGCCTAACTCAGAGAAACTCCCTCGAATGCCATCCAGCGCTTTGTTTAGAAAAGCCGCTGCTGCCTTAGTACGCTGGAAAGCGGAGTGGCAATGAATGAACCTATTTTCCGTTTGAGCTGCGGTGTCCCTATCTTCAATACCTGCCCCGGCGAGGATCTCATCTGAAACCGAGTATAGCTTATTTAGCAAGTCCCTTGCTTCGGGAACCTTTTCCAAGATGAAATGCGGGAACTGTTCCATTGTGTCATGGGCCTCCTGATTGAGTCTTAATGCCTTGTCGATGAACCGGAGGGTAGGCTGCAGATTTAGGCAGAAGGCTTTGATTTTCTCCTAGTGAGAAATGTATAATTGCCTAATCAGTGGGATGATATTAGGTTGGGCAGGGGCTGGTAGTAGGGAGGCCTTAAGCGAAGAAATCTCCGTGTCTCTTGAAATGAGGGCCTCAACAAATTTTGCCTTCTTCTTCTTCTCGGATGCTAACTGCGCTTCATAGCTGTTCATTTGTTTGTGCCAATTCTGTTCAGCTCTAGAGTGGTTAGCCGATTGCTCTTCTAATGAAGCTTTTGTTTCTCGGAGCTCATCTTCTAGCTTGGTCTTTGTTTCTCGGAGCTCCTCTTCCAGTTTAGTCTTCAAACCTTTGAATTCGGTCTCTTTTTCCTGTATCTTTTGCTGATGCTGCTCTTGTAGGCGTTCCATCTCTTCACCTTTCTCTGCCAGCTTCTGACTGAACTCAAGGCAGAAACGTTCAAGCTCCTCCTCCATCGATTGTAGGCTCTGTTGCACCGCTTGGTTTTGATTCTGCAATTCTTTTAATACGGCTGGGTCGGCTACTTGGGCCTTTGCAATTTCGCCTTGAAGCCTGTTTCTCTCATTTTCTGCTGTTAGCGCCCTTTCTGTCATTCGGGCGATATCCGCCTCTAAGGATTTCTCCTTTGCCTCTAGAAAACTCACCCTGTCCTTGGCTGCCTTGAGCTGTTCATCCTTCTTTTTGAACTGGCGACCAGTCTTTAGGAAATCGGAAGTGACCACTCGTTGTGTCTCCTCCATGATTTTGACTTTATCTTGTGGCCGGGCCATCTTCATGTCCAGTTCGACAGCATAAATATCATAGTCTTCTGGTTGCATTTCTCCTTGGGGCTTGTTTATCCTTGGGTACATAGTTGCAAACTTTAATTCTTGGCGGGCCTCGTCATACGAAGCCTGTACTCGCGGTTCGGCGGGGGCATTGTCATCTTTTGCCCTTCGTCGCCTCATTCTATTTGCACGCGCTTCCTTCCCACAATCTATCTATGCAATGAACTCAGCTGGTGATGAAACCAGCCCACCTGCGAAGGGAACACCGGAAGGTAGGGCGTAGGGATAGGTAACTTTCATAGGCGCCCGCATTTGCTTCTTCTGGAGGGTGACGGTTTGCGAAGAAAAGTGTGGCACGTTCCATAGCTTAGCCTGGGGGGTTTCAGCCTGGCTGGATAATTGCAATGGCTGAACCGA
>VDFB02214608.1:0-35154 GCA_007258455.2 Sequoia sempervirens | reverse complement strand
TTGAAATATCAAAATCAAGTAGGGTATATTATTAAATGGATGAAAAAGCAAGGAGAAGTCGTGCTTTTAACGAGGTGATATAAAAAGCTTTGAAAAAGCACATTGAGCATTATTGATTATTATTGAAAATTGTGAAATTTCAAGAGCTTGTTTAGAGGAGAAACAAGGGTTTCTTGTTGTTGCAATCAAGTCTTGGAGACCATTCATTCTCTTAGATTCTTGCATCCCACAATTATGAAATAATACCCAAAGTTTGCAATCATTAGGTGGCTTTACATCAGAAGTCACATTGTGCACATTGAAGAATTAATTTCAGGGTTATGAGAAGACATTGCTTGAGATCAGAATTATATCTGTTGAGATAGGCTTTAATTGTTGATTATATGCTTGCTGGGCCGTACATTTGTCATTTCCAGGCCGTACTTGTGTCCTTTTGTTGGGCATTATAGATACTTAGGGGTGGCGTTTGAACTCTAGTCTGAAACGCCTAGTCTTTGTGCTTCATTCCACCTTCATTAGGGGCGGCCAGACCATAGCCATCAATTGGATGCATTATCAAAGTGGAGAAACCTGTATATGAAGCTAGGCGTCCATTGATGAGGGTTTCTAGATGCTGATACAAATTTTCAGAACTGCAACTTATGAAGCTATGGCTATTTCGGTGTGAGATTACATGTAAAAACATTCAATAATAAATCTGATTTGAATATATTAAGAGTTTGCTTCAATAGTTTGTCATTATTGCAATTGTTTATGTATATATCTTTCTTGCATTTCCTGGCAAATTTTCATTAAAAAACTCAAAACAAGCAAAAACCATAAAAAACCAAAAATTTTAGAGAAGGCAGTTGCAGTAGTAAATATCTCAGATCAGGGTGGGATATTTGACCTTGCACAAGTTTTGGTGATTTTTAGCAGAGAACCAGATTTTGGAGAGGAGGTCGACCTTCATAGGGAGGTCGTACCATTTTTGGAGGTGCGTTTGGATTCGTGCACGAGCTATATTGCTTGGTTTGGGGTGTTTTGTTGCTTGAAGTTGGATGCCTAGACTTGCTCCTCAGTTTCCAACAAATTTGAGGTCATTTTGTTGGGCGGTTGGAGAGTTATGAGCATTTGAAGGGGCGCTGGTTGGTGCATCAGGTTTGCTGTCCAGAAAATTAGACTGCTGTCATTCTATATCAGACCTGATATATTCGTGGTACTTGCTTGCTTTATGATGCCTAACTAATCGTATGTTGCAGGGACTGATCTATATTGTATCAGGCTATTTTTTTGAGTAGTTTTTATCATTATATCTTGTATTAGACACTCATTGTAATGCTGGTATGGTAGTACCAATCAACCATTTACTTTCAGTTATTTTGTAGTTCACTTCCGCTAAATAAGTGGTTGAGTTTCCTTTCATTTCTTGTTGCCTGCTGAAAAGTTGAAGTGGCTGGCTATGCTGCCAAGTGCTTTACTTTACTTTACTTTCCTGTAGCACGTTGAAAGGTGGAAGTGGCTAGCTTTCCCGCTGAGTACTACCTTCTCTATTGGCTGGCTTGCCGCAAATAGTTTATTGGTTACTTCCAACATTGTTATTATATTCAGATCCCCTTACATCATATGCTCTCACCTTGCCCTCTTCGGGATTTGGGTGATCAGAAACTGAAGGGTTACTTCTAGTTGACTTCGATTGCATTTTGGGCTAACGCTAACGGGTGCAAGTTGTGTAATTTTTGGAAAAAATTGAGGGGGTATTTTACATATTTGCAATGCAAGAGCTGAAAACTTAACTATTTAGGAATACCCACAAACTGAAATATTCTCTAGATTTATTACAGCAGCAATACAATTATTACGATAAGATTTAAACAACATATAAATGACTATAACTCTCTTAATATTGCAATTTTGACATGACCATTAACTGTTTTGTAAAAAAGTTTGAAAACTAGACTATGACCAACAACTCTTACACTTGATAGAAGCTTGAAATCTTCTCAAAATCTTGCTGTTTCACCTTAAATCTGTTTGCTGAGCGCTCTCCAGTCTTGGACACGTCATACTTCACCCAAAGCCTAGGTGCTTGGGATCCAAAACTCCTATGCCCTTCAAGGGGAAGTACTGCCTACCTTGGGAATGGTATGGCCATAGATGAAAAAATTGCTCAAAAATCGCCTGACTCGCGAGTACTCACGCATCATCAATGGCGGCGAGTAAATCGCTTGATAACTTGCAGACACGTAATACCATAAACGTGCGGCGATTTTTTCAGTTTCAAGTACTAAAACGTGCGATTAATAGATGAAAAACGCGTCTGAAAAAACAGGAATAGGGTTTAGGTATAAAGCACCAAAAAAAATGACTTTTCCCCTAATCTTTCATCGGCGAAGAAGGTAGGAAGACGTCAGACGTCAAAAAACAAAGAGCAGGCCACGCGACCAGAGCACGCGATCACACACAGAAGGGCATTTTTATGCATTTTTATTCCGCCATTTATAAAGTACGCGATTTCTCTGCAAGTCGAAATGATTAAAAACAATTTTTTTAAATGTATGTTTATTACACGACTTTCATTGAGTCCGTTTATTTATTTATTTTTAATCTCACCATTTTCATTGAGTTGATTTTTTAAATTTATTTTTAGTCTATCTATATTGTAGTAGATTGTATTTTGAATTTTGTTTTATATTATTATATTATATTTTGATAGTAATTTATAATGTTTTCATATGAGTAACTTATTTTGTATTTTGCAATATAATGTTTTTATGAGTAATTTATAATTTTTATTATCAATTATAATTTATAATGTTTTCATATGAGTAATTTATAATTTTATTAAATTACTCATATAATATTTTCATATAGTAATTTATTTTGTATTTTGCAATATAATGTTTTCATATGAGTAATTTATATTTTATTATTATATGAGTAATTTAATAATTTTAATTTTAATTTTTATATGAGTAATTTATAAGTTTATATGAGTGATTTATTATTTTATATGAATAATTTATAATTTTAATTTTTATACGAGTAATTTATAATTTTATATGCCATTTTAAATCCAAGTTTTGATATATATGAGTTGCAAAATATAATAATATTAAATTTTAATTACATTAAGTTATTAACTTATAGTTTATTTATTATCCAGTTTTGATCCAAATTTTGGTATATAGTTATAAATAATAAATATAAAATATAAAATAAGATATTCAAGACAAAATGTATAAAATTATAAATTATTCAAAATAATAAAATTAATCTTATTATGATGTGCCTTATTATGATGAAATCAGTAATATGTTATAAAAAATCAGTTTGTATGTGTGTTTTGTAAGAATATTTTAAAAAATTGTGTATTTTGATATGTTCGATAAACTAGCCGAGTTATTGCCGAGTTTTTCCCTGAGTTTTTGCCAAGTCCCAAGTTTTTAAAATTTTTGGGTTTACCGAGTTATTGCCGAGTCCGAGTTTTTCAATTATGGGTACGACCATCAGAAAGGGAGTTTTAAAGTCTGATTTTGAGTCTTCAATCTGCTGCTTTAACCTCTTCAATTTGCTCTTTAAAATCTCTCTCGAAACCTTAGGCAAGTTCACCAAAAATCTGAAGCAATTTAGCTCCTTTTTGATTCCCAAATGAAATCCCCTGTGATATCCACTAGGAAAGATCTTGCACTTTCGAACTGGATGTTCTTCGCAATGGTTTTCGTCTTGACAAAGTTGTGAAAGAACGCTGTTCAACCTGTAGTAATTCTCATAAATTTCCAAGCATGAATGCCAAATGACTTCCAGAAGGAGTTTTATTACTTCCTCCAAATAAACCCCACACCAACCTTGGGAAAATAACATTTAATTTAATTTTAATAAAATCCTACTTATGTTCTCATGTAGGCCTCCCACTTAAGAGCAACCTAACGTTAACTTTTAAATAATCCTTTATTTCCCCTAGATGCCATTTTCTAAAGTCACTTTTAAAAATATTCAAAATAACGTAAGTTAAATATTTAATTTAACTTATAACTTTAATGTTATTTAGAATAATTCGCTAGGCCATAAAATATCACCAAATAAACATTAACTACCATAACTAGTCATGCTGAGGAAAAGCATGTGAAAGGGCCAAGTTGGTGTTGAGGTGACTTACTAAAAATGCTAATATTGGTTCAAGTGCCCGAAAATGCTCTAGAAAGTGCTAGAAGGAAACTCCTAAAATCTGGAACTCACGGCCACACAAGGAAAATGCCAAATGACTGAACAATAAGGTCTCCAAGAACTGTGGAGTCCCCTAACCAAACCATATTACGCTATGGGAAACCTGAGGAATAGGCTAATTTGACAACAACTAGCAAATGCTTAGAAAGGGGACATTACAACAAAGCTATATAAATGGTATATGCATGACTCTTGATAATCTCTATTTATTAGAGCAATTATTCATAAGTTCAAAATTTAATAGTTGGCACTTGATGACAAATATAGACAATAATGTTAATTTCTTATAGTTTAATATGAATGAGGAGTTATGGGTCTTTGTATGGGAATATGAGATACCAATGCACTATTCTTCTAGGGTCAGGCATGCAACCAAAAAGACCTTGTTACAAAGGAAGCTTTTGACAAAATTTTTAAATCTGTAAATGTTACTTTAAAGGATATTGCATTATCTCTTTCCTCATAAATTAGAGATTGATTCCTTGAAGATTAAATTTTTGAAGCCATGCCTATTGTGTATTCGCATTATTGGATTAACTGTCAACTACTTTTTCATAACAAGATAAAGGCTTTGGCCAATCAAGTTTGCAAAAGTTTAGAATTCAATGGACAACATATACAAGGAATTATAAATTAAATCTAGGCTTATAGAGCAATTAACCGATTTTGCAACATCAATGATGAAATAGTTTAAATTCATCAATAATCCCTTCCAAGATAGATTTATAACAAAGCTTTGGGAAATTTTAATTGAAAGCAAAATATTTCCCGGTTTATGTCATGTCCCCTTCTCAGTGACATCTCTCAGAGGACAGGATTGGCCTATCACACGACCCTCGTAGGCCGATAGACTGGATAGAGGGTCACTTCGGAGCTTGGCTTCATTCGGTCGTGAGTTTGATGTCAGTTGTCTTTAGTTACGGCTCGATCGGAGACTGATATTTAGCGAAATTGCTATTTTTAGCGGTTGCACGGCGAAGCGATTAATGGGACCATGGCGCCTGATATGGCTTTATGGCGGCATCGGGGAATCGCGGATACATTCGACTGTCGGGCGGTCGATCATCAGGTTTAGAAAGCGGAAGATATTAATATTTGATGCATTATTGATTAAATGACTAATTAATTATCGTACAATACCAAGTTATAATTTTAAGTTATAACTTAAGTGACTGCCTTGAGGGGTGCGCCATCATGAAGGGGGCCAGTTTAACATTTAAATTATGATTTAAATATTTGACGGAGAACTATGGAGAAATAAGAAAATTAAAAGTCAAATATTAATTAAAACCCTATTTTCAAGGGAATCGCACTTTTCAGCTTATTTGAGGTTTTGCCTTGGAAAGTGAGCCATTATGTGATTGAGTTTGAGAAATTGATCAAATTGATCTGAGCCTGAGACTTAGGGTTTCACGTTCGATTTCTTGGAGAACGAGCCATCTCCAGCGGAAAGCAATTCAGAGAGTGTGCAATATCACTTGATTTATTGCCTACAGAGGTTTCAGTGGAAGTAAACTGAACCCGGAAGAAATTAATGATATCTGATTCTTGAGTGTTTGCATCGGTTATTTGTTCATCAAAGCCATCTCGATTCAAACATTGAAATTTGGTGAAGCCGTACGGATTGCATTTAATACAGCAGCAGGCCGTACATTTCAGTCAGGCCGTACCTCCTCCAAAACACGTGTTTCTTCTTCCTAAAAGAAACGCCTATCTATTGTGCATCAAACCTTCTTCATTTGAGGCGCCAACCTTGCTGGAGTCACCTGCAGACATCAGGCAGTGGGAGAAGAGGAGTATTTATTGAAGCCGTACAATTCTGTACTTCATTAGCAGCAAATACCAGGTTCTTTTCATATTAAAAATTCATTGTTTTTGCTCATTGCATGTATCTGGGTATTTGTGTAATCAGTTGAGAAAGTCAAATAAAGATACTGGCATCCTTATTCATCCATTTCCAAAGCTATTTCATTTTTATTGAATTTATTTCAATTTATTGTAAAAAATCGTACCTTTCAATTATTGCATCAAAAACGTTTTAAAAAAAAATAAAAAGCGTCGAGAAAACCAAAACAATTGAAGGCAGAAAAAGGAAATGGGTTTCTACAGTTTACTATTAGGTATTTAGACTTACATCCGTAAAACCATGATAGTTCAGTTTGATGGGAATTGCATATGCATAGTGACCTTACAACAAGGGTGCATGGACATGGATACAGATACAAATATGGATACAGATATGGTATCGGATACGACCATTTTTTAAGACCCCCAATATGGATACGGCTGGATACGACATTCATAAAAAAACATACACATGTTTTCTAAGCTATTAGAGGAGATTTTCATTACTTTAAAAGCAAATAAGAAAATATAAATTAAAATAATATTAAAATTTAAATATTAATAATTTAGTAAAGAATAAATAGTTAAATATATATTAGTAATTTTGTTTCTAAAATTGGAAGAATGGTTTTGCTTTTAAAATATAACGACAATATAATATAAATATTAAATATAAATGCTCTGGAAATTATAAATTAACTTTTAGTTGCTTAAAAATTCTGCTTACCAAAAATAGTAGAGTTGTATTGGAAGAAGACTTAGAAAAATGGGTTGCTGGAATAGAAAAACATTTCATTTGTCTTCCTCATTTGGTGTAGGTTTTATTTATACAAAGCAAAACAAAAAATTGCATGATTGAAGTTTTTTAAGATAATATTTTGGAAGATTCAAGTCAGCTTTTTTGAAAATCAAATCACATAGTATCCGACACGGCTGGAAAATCAAGGTTTTTTGGGCACGTGTGGGTACAGTATCCAACGTGTATCCGTGGCGTATTGCACAAGTATCCGTATCAGATATGGGAGTACGTGTGCCTAGGGAGGGGCAGGGGCGTATCCGGCTACTCTGCCTTACAGTTATCGTCTTTGCTATAGGTAGGCATCTTTTGATTTTTTGATCATTAAGATTATTGTTCTGGTATTTTTATGATCTCTTTATATGGAATTGGTGCTTTGGATGGTTTATTTAATCTCCATTATTATTTTGTAGTTTAACTTTTGTATTTACTATTTGCTGGTTTGGGTTGGTTCCTACATCTTTCGATCTGTTAATGTGACTTAGCTTATCCATCCCTATATATTGGTATGTTGGCACATTAAATTCTGCAATAGCTGATATTCATTGTTTGAGTATTTCAACAAGGCTTTTGACATCCATTGTTATTTAGTTCATCATACCTGCACTTCTTGGCTTCTCCAACTGCCTATTTGTTTCTATCAAATTATTTCTTGCATTATGCTAATATTTACCAGGAACCCCTAGTATAAAATTGAGGATCACATCCCTTCCCTTGTGCCCATACTTGAAAAATTTGGTCATTTCATTTAAATATAATATATCTAGTACTCCTATTAATTTACTAACGTATCCTAATTTTAATGGTGAATCTGAACCCACACCCCCATATCTCTAGGTAACAATGCGTTTGCTTTTATAACCCTAAATTATCTGTGTAGTTGGTGCCCACTTTTTGTTTGATATGGGTAGTGATTTTGTAATGTCCCCATTTTGGAGGTAGTTGATTTAATTAATTTAGTTGTCCAAAATAATGATTATTTTTATGAGGATGACAAATTAGTTATTTTAATTAAATCAATAAGTGTGTAGAAACCCTAGTTTCCCCCTGATACTGATTCTGACTGAGTTTTGAGTTTTTCTGAAGGTTTTTGGTTTTTTTGCAATTTTTGAGTTTTTTGATGCAATAAATGAATGGTACGGCTTTGATAGAAATTAATGATAAATTCAATAAAAATGCTAGGTAACCAATATGCATAAGAAATACAATATAGAATGAAGGCGTTTCCTTTATTTGCTCAACTGGAAACAATACAATGAGATCTTGAAGCATGCAATAAAAGAATAACAATTTTTATTGAGAAAAAACCTGGTAACCAGCAAGCTGTGATGAACAGAAATTTGGTACGGCTGAGATGATAGGCTTGTTCTCCTTCTGACAAATGATCTCTGATGATGCCCCAGAAGTATGCGCCTATACTGGAGATGACCAGTTGATCCCAATGCAAGCGATTTATGCCCAAGAGAAAAGACGCCTTATTTAAGATGGTACGGCCTGGTACTGCTGGTACGGCCTGAGTACAGATCAGCAATTAATAAATGTACGGCCTCCTTGCTAGTTAATGTCTGGATCTCAGAATATGGTGCGCCCAGGTAAATAGATGCTTTCTGAATGATAAAATATGTTGAAGCTCTGTAAATGAATTAACTTTGAAGATCAATGATTTCCTTTGAGTGAGAAAACCTCTGCTGGCAATAAATCAAGTGATATTCCACACCCTCTGAATTGCTTCCAGTGGAGATGGCTCGTTCCCCGAGGAATTCGAACTGAGCCTAAAGTCTCTTACTCCGGATCAGTACATTCGGTTCTCCATTTAAATAATCACATGACAAAACCCAGGCAAATCCTCTGTATCAAAAGTGGAACATAGAATAGGGTTTTAATTAATATTTGACTTTTTAATTCTTTTAATTCTCCATAGTCCTCGGCCAAATATTTAAATCATAACTTAATTGCCAAATAGGCCCCTTCTGATGATGGCGCACCCCTCAATGAGAAATCACTTAAGTTATAATTTAATATTATAACTTTATATTATAATCATTAAATAATTAATATTTAATTAATGCAATTAAATATTAATATCTTCCTCGATACTCATCCGATGACTGATCCGTCTGAAGCTGACGAACTCTGAAGTGATTCCGAATACTGCCAAAGCCATACTGCTAAAAATAGCAGGGGTCCCACGCTGCCTGCCAGTAACTGCTAAAAATAGCAACTCTGCAAAAAGTCTCCGATCGAGCCCAAACGAAAGACTACTGATCAAACTTTGCTAACTGAAGCTGAGCCAAGCTTCGAAGTGACCCTCTATCCAGTCTATCAGCCTACGAGGGTCGTGTGATAGGCCAATCCTGTACTCCGAGAGATGTCACTGAGAAGAGGACATGACAAAGTGGTATTAAGTTAATTAATTATAAGGTTATCAAATAAATCAAAATTATAAGGTGACCTTATATTTAATTAATTTAATAAAGTGACTTGAATTTTAAAATATATTATATAAAGTCACTTAAATAAAATAAAATAATATTCTAAAAGCTTCTGGAGAAATTGAGGAAAAGGAATAAATAGACATCTTGGGCTTCATTCTTAGGAGGCAGATTTGATGTTGTTGTTGTTTATTGTCAATTCATCTTGTGGAGCCTAGGGTTTCTGCAGATTGCTTCTTGTCATAGGAAACGAAAACTTCCTATTGATAGCAATTTTGATGGTGTGAAATATCACCTGAATTATTGCAGGTGAGGGAGAGGTTACTTCAAACTTCTCATTTGTGCTACATTGCAAATTTTGTGGCCTTTGGCCAAATTTGAAGATAGAGAATTCATATCAGCTTATTGAGCATTTTGGGAAATTGCAAATCAGCTTGTTGAAGTCTTATTTTTGAGGAATCGATTTGAGGTTATAATTGGTGGTTTATGATCATTCATTTTGGCATTGAGAAAAGACAGTTTCATTAGGAAATCTGGGCGCATATCTTCAGCCAATTCCCAGATTCGATTTTGAAGATAGGAGCATAATAAACTTTGAATCAGCTGGGAATAAAGACGCAGATTCTCAAGGATATTAGCGCTGCTCTTTGATGCAAGATCAGGGCGATTTGGAGGCATTGCTGATATCACATTTTTAAGTCATTACAGACCTGAGACCCACGAAATTCACTCATATCAAGGCAATAGAGGAACGATTTCATATGGTAATAAGGGCGCTGCTTTTCCAGAAGTATGGCAATGGTATTTGATATTGAAGAGAGGAGTTTATAGTTACCATTAATTTATTCCATCTCCTTTTAGTTCAAAACAGGGGTGGCTAATGAATTGGTGCGATTTCCATGTGGAGGCCAAGATAAAATTCAATAAAATTTATGAGGCATTGTTGGAAGGTAGGAAATCTGAGTGCTGCAACTTTGGAGACAAATTCAACAAGACTAAGGAGGATTGAACATTTTGTCCAGGCTGCTAACAGGATCAGGTTTTAGATTGTCACCACTTTGAAATAAGGAGTCTTAGTTTAGAGTCATTATTTCATGTAAGGAATAGCGCTGAATTTATCAGCATCATTATTATTGTAATCTCTTTTAAATCTGCACAATCAGATTCTTCTTGTAATGCTGTCATAGTCCAAGAGGATAATTTTCAGTCAGAGATTAGAATCATTTAAGTTCAATCCATCACCCTTCATTCTCAGCTTTAAGGATAGTGGATGCAGGCATCAGATTATATACTTTAATGATATCAGGTTGCTCAAAAGTTGTTTGCTATTATGTCAATTCCATAGCAGAATGTAGCATGGATGGTAGTTGTTTGTAAAAATGTTCAAGACATTCTTAATGTTATTTCAGTCGATTGCATTCATTAGCTTACAATTCCAGACAATTAGAATAGTTCCTTTTCAATCTATTTGCAATATATCAAGCATTCCAACAGGCTGGAAATCAAAACAACAAAATCAGACTTTATATGCCAGTTGTTTGACGAAATGACCCAAGTATATTGAAGAAAAAACCAGGTCAGTTTGGGTAGGGTCATTACAGATTTGTGCCTATCTTACATCATTTCTGTTAATTGGTTTGCAGTTTCAAGTCTGGGTCTTTCCTTGCAAGAAGTTCTGGTATTATTTATGTTATAATTCATATGATCTTCTCCACATGTTTCCTCCTGCAACCCTAGTTGGAGAGACTATTATTTCCAATTTCTATTATATCTATTATTGAAGATGTTAGGTATGCCATTTTTTTGAATGATTCAATTGCTATCTAACCAGTTTGTGCTACTGGTATATCAAATTGCTCCTGCTAATTGTGATTATCTGACATCGATAATTTGTTTGCCTGCTGTAACCAGCAAGCATAAAACTGGCAGATCCTACGAAGCCAAAAACTCGTCGAAGAATTCTGAAGATCCCCTTACTCCAGCAAGTAACAGCCACAATCAAAATGAAGTATCCTTGAATGACAATTATATCTGCAAGGAAAACCTCAGTACTCCACAGCCATGTGTAGCAGCTATAGACAGCTTTCAGTTTCTAGATGACAATGTGGATGCCAATTTTGAGAATATTAGGGTTCAGAGCATGCTGCAAGGATCGAACCATAGGAGTTTTGAGAAAGTTTCCTTGAGCTGTCCTCCTTTGGGAAGGGCTGCACGTAAAAGGTATGCTGTCACCAAAAATATACGAAATCAATTTTATTTTTTATGTTATGTGGAATTAGATTACAATCTAATTTGGATATAATTAGACTATTATACTTACACAGGGGTATGAAAATTGAATAACCTAAATGGCTTCCTGAAAACATAAACCCAAATAGTTATGAAGTTTAAACCTTGTTTGTAACATTGATGCCACTATATGGTGTGCAATTACAAATAATTTTGCTATGCAGGAATATGTGAGATGTGCAGCAACATCCATGTTCATTTTGATTTTGTTATATGTTCTAGTAAGTTTCTAGTATGAAGAAGGAAGGAGAAGGGGTCATGTATTTCTGTGACAGCTGGGACTGGATGCTTTTTTTAGTGGATGACAATTAAAAAAAGGGCTAAAAAAAAGAAGAAAATTTCAAATACTCATATGATAAGTTTTAGATTTAACAATAAAGAATGACAATATTAAATCTCCTTAGAATTGATAATAGAATAATGACATAAAAAATATACTAGCAATCAAAAGACAAGAAGTTAACAACATTCCGATATCTGTATACTTGATATTAAAGGTGTAGAAATGAACGAAATGACTGGAATATATAGGCTTAAGGAGGCACAAGTGTCTCAAAGGAGAGTAGTAAAGTAGAGATTGATTCAATTGTAGGAGCGGAGGTGTTAGGTGTCAGAACCCTGGTGGTTCTCGATTCAAACCCTAACTGAAATTTTTGTGTTCTTTTGCAATTTTCTGTTTTTTTGTGAATTTGTGGTTTTTTGACAAAATAATGAAGGCTGCGATTTCTCTCAAAATTGCTAATAAATTCATACAAATTTAAATAACTCTAGAAAAGCTTGGGAAATGATCAGAGAAGGTAGGCACACTGTTTATTATTACTTCCAGAGCATTTACAATACAAAAATCTGAATAAAGCATGAGTTACAATAAATTTATTGAAAAAACCTGATTCTCTTTAATGGCGGCTGTAGCAGCAATAAATGCACATAGTAATTAATAACTCCACTTTTCTCTCCCGTTCCAGGCAAGAATCAGTCTCCAGAACCAAGGCGCCCAAGAAGCAAACACCAGAATCTGAAAGATACAGGCGTCCCACTGAAGATGAGAAAGTACGGCCAAGAAAGGTACAGAAAAGTACGGCCTGTCTGCAGCAGCATTAAATGTAGTACGGCCTTTGGAATTTGTGCCCAGTCTCTAATGAATAATCTCTGAAAAATACGCCTTCACTGCCAGATGAAGTTCTCTGTGAATCTCTGCTAAAATAAATGGATAAGCTCAGTCTGTGACTTCTGGATGAAATCACCAAGTGCCAGCTTCAACTGATATTTCACAGCCTCAGTCTGCCTGATCTCTGAAGAGTTTTCGTTCTCCAGAAACGATCGTCTGCCAGAAACCCTAAGGTTTGCAAACTCCAATGCTCAGAGCAAAAGACAAATTAGAATAACATTTCATAATGGTTCGATTTGTCTTGACTGCAAAATATATATCCTCTTCAATAAAATTCGACCCAATGCTCTTTTTTTAATAATCATTTAATAAAATGATTAAATTCGTCTTTTCAAGACTTAGGAGAATTCTATTTAATAATTGGCGCTTATTTTAATGAATAATAAATATTCATTAAATCAAAAATCAATACTTTATTATAAAGTATATTAAATACTTTATAACAGGCCAAATTAATTAAATAATTTAATATTTCAATAAAGTGACTTTAATATAAAGTCAAATTATTAAATATTTAATAATACATTAAATAACTACATATTCCTCAGGTTTGATCATCATCTTTGGCTGGCCCGGATTCGGATTACGGGCTGAAGGTTTGGGGCAGGTTTTACTGCCAGAAATACGCTGACTTAGCGAGGCCTAATACTTTCTAAAAATAGAAAGTTCCTGAAAAAGCACTCCGGAAGATTCTGCGAAGGCCCAACTTGACACAACTGCAAACTGGAGCTACCAAAAACTGAGTAACTGCCTCTGATGATCCTCTGCACACCCTGTCAGCCTACGAGGATCGAAATTATAGGCTAACTCCTCGACAAACAGTGTCAGCTAAAACGGCGACATGACATTAGGTGAGCTCATCTTGATGACCAAGTGAACTCATCTTGGGGAGGGTGATGTGGTAGTTAACTACTGCCAATTAAGGAGTTGAATGAGGTAGAGGTGGCATGTGCTCCCATCAATCAAGAAAATTACATGTGCTCTTGTTTCCCAATTTACCTAAGTAAATGAATAATAATTACTTAAGTAAACTTAAATATGAGGTGCAATGAATAAATAATTACACCAATTATAAGGCATTCACCATATTCATTACATAACCATAATATGAAATATTAGAGCTGAATTTAGAATTCAAGTGAGTCCATATGAATTAAGAATATTACAATGTGTAATCATTTGGGTTTTATTATTAATAAAATGAAAAGGCCAAACGGCTATAACTACACAATGACAAAATGTAGGCAATTAGATATGCTACAGCCATGCCTCTGCTCACGTTTGCCTAAATCAAAATTAGAATTTGAATCTAGTCATTGCCAATATGAGGGACTGCCTCATCCAATGGAATCCTAATAATTTCTTCTTGTGCCTCATCAATCTGTGTGGCATCTTTGGGATCAACAACTTACTATGCAATCTGAGTTTGTTGATACTTGAGAGTGTAGATTTTGAAGTCACAAGGCACTACTATGCTCAACCACCAATATCTCTGCTCTTTGAGAGGTAAGCTTATTTCTCTTGATTGAATAAATGAAGGTGTATGTGGATCAATTCCTGTCTACAACAAAGGAATTGATAATTTATAGAAGGAGGTGAATGACAAGCATTCTCAACTTTGCTACATCTTTGCTAGGCCATGTCGACTATCTAATTAATAGGGTCAGTTGAGCTAATGTAGCTATATTCTTCAGCTCGAGATTGCTAAATATTGGACCCAAAGATTCACAAGGCTAGTGATCGTGTTCAAAGCTATGTTGCCTCCATATTTTTATGCATCTTTAAAAGGGCCTTAATTAGGCTTTTATTCACCTCTTGATTATTAGGAAGCACTCTTGTAGGCCTTAGTGTAGAGGATTTGGGATTTAGATTTTTGGCTGCCATATGAAGTGGGGTGTTTATAGTGTTCCACAATTGTGTCACAATGGGGCTGATATGCTCCTCATAATCCCAAATGAGGATCCTTGCAATGTATTGCTTGCTTCTGCTTGAGCATGCTATCAAATGTCTTTTAAATCTCTCCAAGACTAGGAGAGTTTGTATCACCATATCTATTGACCCACATGATAGGTGGGATGAAGGAGCAAATTTCTTTGCAAATGATAAAAAAAGAGACTTGAATAACAAAGTGTAATGCCCAAAACCTTTAGTTGTTGTGCAAGAAGCTTTTGGTTGTTGCGCAACAAGTCTACAATTGCAACATAACAAGTGAATGCTGATATAGAAATTGAAAATAATTTACAAGTTACAGTCATGAAAAAATTTAATAATTTAATGAGTAAATCGTAAATCCCTTACCTCATAATGGACCACCAACTATCATTTCAGATCTTTTGCTTCACACATATTCCTTTAGTTGTTTTTGCCTTTGGCCATCTACCCAATGTAGTTTTGAGGCTGTTGTCTTCTGCTCCCTGCTATTATCTTTCTTCGCTTCTCGCAAAATGCAAAAAGACAAAATGAGGGAGTTTGTTTTTGTTTTTAGGTGTTAGTGCCTTTGTTTTAGGTTTAGGTTTTTAAAGGGTTGTGGGGTTCCTTGTGGCCCTGCCACCCTTTTTTTTGCTTTCCATTATTTATATTTTAATTATTTTTGTAAGATTTTCTAGGCTTGGCCTTAAGGGACAACCTTAGAGATATCCGTCTCTGCATCCGTCGGGTGTTCTTGGTGTAGAGACAGGTGGAAATTCCTTTTGGACACATCTCTGTGGAACATAGATTTTGTTACTTTGTATTAAATTAATAAGTCAGTTACACCTCAGTTATGCTGCCAGCAGTTATGTGATAGTTTTGCAAGAATAAATAAGCAATTCATCACTTACACATCATTGTGTAGCAGGTAATTAAGTGGCAATTGTGCATTAATCAAAGATAAAGCCAATTGCATGACCTTTATATTTGAGGAGCAGAAAATATGGTCTGCTAGAAAATATTGTTAAATTTGCAGAATCATTATAGACCATTATATTTAGTGTGCCACAACATTTGGAAGAATATCAAATCCTTGCCAGCGCCACCTATATCATTCGGGTGGAACAGTATCAGTCATTATTCTGTACACAGTGATTAATGTGATTGATTTGTATGAGGTTCGAGATTATTGAAGGCTGCTACGATTTCCTTTGAGGGTTGTGATATTCTTATAGCTATTGTATGCCTTGCTAGAAGCGCCCTGCTACATTAGGTGACACCATATTATTAATCGGCCAAAGAACCCCGTGATCTATTGGAACAAAAGGAAAGTGCAAAATCATATATCTAGAGGAAAAGACAAATTTGAATATTCTGTAGTTGATGTGGGAATTGCAACTCTCAGTGCCATGCCATTTAAAAAGGCTATCGCATATTTGAGGAGCAGCCAATCCTTGACCTATCACAACCCTGTTCACAAAGTCCATCCTTTTGAATTTGCAAGAGTTATATGGTCTTGAAGCTGACGTGGAGAGAGGAGAAAGTCAGTGGTCTGCAGAATCAGCCAAGGTGCCGTGGTAAATTTGAAGGGAGGTGCCGTGTATCTTTGGAGGCTACAACAGAAGAATTTCAATTCCACCTTCTTTGTCTCTTCTGGCATTAATTTATTATGACATACTTTGACCAGGTCAGAACACTAAATTAGATATTTATTAAATGTTCTATTTTGTCAATATGCCATTCTGGAGAATATTGAAATATTCTGCATAAAATATATATTTTCAGAATTCGGTCAATGGATCTGCAAATTAATAGGGTGCCATTCTGAGTTGAATATTTGAGTTTAATAGAATTGTTCAAATTATTTGCAATTCTGGAATTTGTATCTTGGTGACACCATATTATGTTACTGTTATCATTTTTTATGCTGATGATGAATCAATGTATATGCTGAACCATTGAGAATAGTAAAACAATCCATGTGATGAGCTTAAACAATTGGAAATAACTCAGATCATGCCAATAATTTGACACCATGCTTGCATTGTCAAATTGTATAATGGTGAAAATCTTTATCAAAGGTGTTAGGGTTATTACGAAAGGAGGCATATGATGCATTACTTGGGCAAGGATGGCTGATTGCCACCAAGGCAGACCACAATTGGAAATGAAACACACTCTCGATCAAGAGCGACGAGAGGAAGTACGTCATTGATTTGAAGAACTAGGCTGTGAGTGAAGAATTGGCATCCTTTGGATCGGAATTCGACAGAGGAGAATCAAACGCAAACTAAGGAAGAAAGGCTATGGAACAAAACGATGAAGGCGTACTTGAACTTGAGAGTTGCTTAGAGGATGAGACAAGACAAGTTCTCTCAATGGTCTGTTTGTTGGCAAATGGAACACTGAGGTGTTCCACCTAGAGTGCAACATGCTACAAATAGGGGAGATGAAGGAAGAAGAAGACAAAGGTACGAATAGTCATACATTTTCTGCCAAGTACGAAGAATATAAGGAGTGAATAGCAAAACTGGAGGACACAGTAGCCCATAAGTTGGAACTAGACAAATCAATCAAGTATGAGGAGCCAAAGGTGAAGAAGGTGAATGTGGGAGATGAAGACAACCGAAGAATAATTATGGTTGGCAATGATTGGCGCTAAGTGTTGGAGGTGAAGGTAAGGGGACGTAATGAAAGGGAAAGCTAGAAAAGAAAATTTGATGGCCAAAAGATAAAAGGAATAAAAAATTAAAAAAAAAAAATCGACGGAGTTGAAAATGATTAAAGTCCCTGAAAGTGAAATAACAAAAAATTTAAAAGATCAAAAGGAAAAAAATATTAAAATGGAGAATATGAAAATATTTCAGGAAACAAGTAGAAAAACGAAAAAATTTAAAGTGGGGAAATTAAAAAATATTAAAGTATCCGCAAAAGGAAAAACTAAACTACAAATCATATTGCAGCCGCTTGAATCAAACAAAAGCAAGGCGAGTTTAAGAACACACGAAACACCATTTCATCCACAACCGTACCACAAAGGAGACGGGAGAGAGTGTAGCGAATGCAAGGAGAGATAGTAAGGAAGACATTTGTATGCCAGTCAGGGATCATCGTACGACAAGTTACAGAGAGAACCATATGGCGTACAAAAAACAAAGGACAACTAAAAGTGAAGATTGTATAACGTGAGGTAGTACGATAGTTTGGAGACAAGGTAGTACAAACCAGACATAAGAAGTATGGCAAAGACAAATTTGCATCGTATGGTCATCTGTATGACATAACTCGTACGACCAAAGAAAATCACCAAAAAGTACCATCATTGGCATAGTTGTACGATGACAGTGCAAAAGGAAGGAATTTGTATGAAGATTTGATGAAGGTGTCGTACGACAAAGAAGGAAGAACTGAGTATGGACCATATTGCATACAACTAACAAATCACTACAGATCGTACGATGTACGATTGATACAGGATCATTGAGAATGAACGTTGTACGGGGTAATGAAGAATTCATACAACAACGTTTGGTACCATGAAGAGATACAAAAACGCTAGAAGGAAGCCGTATGATAATCAAAGGTCAGACTGTACAAGGGAAAATTGCATAATAGAAGTCAAACGCATAGATCATTGTACAAAAGTTAAAATTGTACATAGTATGGTTGAGAGTTCAATAAAGGTTATATTTTTACATCATACGATTGAGAATGTAGTGATTCCTGTAAGGCGTAGACCAAACAATTTTAGTGTACGACTACAAGAGAAAATTAGAAGTACCGTACGGTGGAGAAATAAGTGCAACATCTGCATTGTACGGCTAATGGATGTTGTGCAAAGGAGGCATTAGAGAGTACGTCGACAAGTTGGATTAGAGTATTGTTGTACTCCAAAATTAAAATTTTTGTTACACTTAGACATTTTGAAGAAATGAGTAAAAGTCTTGTTAAATCAGTCAAAAATGTCAAAATTTGGGTGTGCATGTCTTGCATGAGGGGTTAAAGTGCAAAATTTTCAAAATATGATGATCTGGGTCTGCTCAGAGCAGCTTAACCTACAAAACCCAGATCTCAGTTTTTCATCCCTAAATTTTAGGAAAACTGCTATTTTTAGAAATTTTCTAACAATAGTAACGTTTTCTGGGTTTTTCTGGGTTTCTTAAGAAATGGATACTGGCAAAACTTTCTAAAAATAGAAAATTGGTCCGCCAGGGTCCAAACTGATTTTGATTGGCTCAAAATATGTCCACAGCAGACTGGTGCAGTCAGAATCTCGAAATGGTCAGTTTTGCCCTAGTGGGTCTATTTTGTTTTTTCAGAAGCATATCTGGAGCTCTGAGGTCATCAATGGAGGTCAACCTACTGCCAGGTGTCAGATTCGACGTTCGAAGCATTCGACAGAAGATGAAATGATGAACATGCACGAAGAACGAGAAAGAAAATTGAAAATTCATGAAAATTTTCTAACACTGGCAAGTTAGGGCGCCCTTGTTGACGAAGGGCGCCCATCTTTTTAGGGTATCAAATGTCAGAATTAGGGTTTTCGCCTCCAGTCAAACTTGTTTAGTTCTTTGCCAGCTCCGTGATGGATTCAGCAGTGCGGTTATTAGATCACTCAGTCATCCGAAATTCAGCGTCAAACAGGGGTATCCAAACTAAAGTTAATGCGAAGAATTTAAAAAAAAAGATCAAAAATTGACTAAGTCTGGTAAGTTTGGGCGCCCCAGGTGAAGAAGGGCGCCCAACTTTTTGAGGCACCTTCTCCAGTAGTCAGGGTTCAAAAGTATGCTCGATCTCTTCAGTGTTCAGTTGGCTTCGACATGCCTGTCTCTGTCAAATCATCCGACTGCCCAATCTTCAGTAAATTCAGATCGAAGATGAAGGTTCAGAATGAAGGTTTCAAACTGGAAGTCGAAAATCATGAAAAAATGTCTAAGTCTGGTAAAAGTGGGCGCCCCTGGTAAAGAAGGGCGCCCAAGTTTTCAAGGGGTCTATCAGAGGAATTTGCAGATAAGGCTCTAACACGATCTTGTCACAAATGATCCGGCTTTCCAGTGAGACACTCAGCACGTTGATCGAAGGTCACAGTCGCCGGATATGAAGCACCAAACAGAGGCTCCGACTATAATGTCCCCTTCTCAGTTGTGATCGTTTCTGTTGACCGTTGGCCTATTCCGGAGACCCGTAGGCTACACGGATGGAAAAATTAGGGTTTCCTAATTTTGAGGAGGTTGTTGCTTGAAGTTTGGAATTCTGATTGCGGATTCTTTCTGGGTTTTCAGAGAGCTTCGCAGTGGTATGTTTAGTTTGGCATTCCGAGCAACTTCACGAATTTACTATTTTTAGTGAATTCTATTTTTGGTAGTGGACAGGTTGGGTTTAGTTTAGTTGGTCTTCTTCTTCGGTTGATTCAGCTGGCACTTCAGTTTTTGGCCTTGGGCGCATAATTCTTGGAGAGATAAGTATTTTCATTATAATATTATATTTTAATATTATATTCCCCTTGCCTAGCAAATACAACTTTAAGTTGTTTTAAAAAGGGGGACTTAAAGGGTCTAGGCACCATGGAGAGATAAATTATATTTTAAAAGTCAAATATTGAGCTTAATTGAAAAGGACGCCTACTTGAAGGATTGACTTTTATTTTAAAAAAGTGAAATATTCAACAAGTGAAAAAGGACGCCATCTTTTGGAGGGAAAAGGTGAATTTGAAATTAGGGTTTTGGGCGCCTTCTTGAAGCTTCTAGATGATTCTCTCATGTCTATTTAATCAGGCCTCAACTCTTCATTTGGGATCTTTTGTCTACTACACCGTTATGCCGCTGAATTATCTTCAGACACTCACTTCGAGGAAAGCACACCTCCTAGCATTGGCTCATCTTCTTGCTTGAAAGATAGCAACTAGTTGAGAGGTTAGCTTGTAGTTGGGTGGTTTTGGCATTGTAGTTGAGTTTCTTGCATTTAGTAGATGTTATTCAAGCATTTTGTCATGTTTTAGAGTTGCTGATGTTGCATAGCTGTAGGCAGTTTTCATTCATAAATCAAAAATACAAAAAGATATTGTTCTGGGTGTTCAACATATCATCTTGTCTACTTGGGGTGACCCATCTTGCAAATTTGTAGATTTTTATCTGCTGTTTCTGATTTTATTTAGCAAGTTCGCCCTTTTAAGAGGGCTGTACCATTCTGATTTAGCTTTGGGATTTGTGCAAAAAGTTTAAGGGTTGTTTGGTGAGGTTTTGAGATCTTATTTGGGGCACCTTCATGCCTAGAGCAATCTGCATTTGATTCCTTGTCATTAGAGTAAGAATTGAGTGAGATATGAGCATTTGAGTGAGGGTTTGTTTGTAGATTTCACCATTTTATGTTGGAGGTCTGATAAATCAGAATTAAGTAAAATTGTCCTTTGGTATGGATTGAGCATTGAAAGTTGCATTTGGTCTTTGGAAGACATTCTACACAGTTGTAGCAATGAAGACTTGAAAAAGCTCTAGATTTAAATGATTATTCTGATATATTGTAAGCTGTTAGTAGTACTATCAACTATTCTTCTTTATCTTGCATTTTAAGCTATTGTACATTCCCACTGAATAAGTGGAAGAGGCTGGCTTGCCGCCTATTTGCTTTCAGTTGAGTAGTTTAGGGACCCTCTGACCATATGCTCGCCATCACTCGACGCCATTTATGGTTAGGGTTACATTCTGTTCATCATGCATTGATCCTCTGACCATATGCTCGTCTGCACAGGCGCATTCTTGGTTAGAGTTCCCTTCAGTTTGCATTTGCATAGATCCTCTGACCAATGCTCACACCTTGCCCACATCGGGATCTTGGTGTACATTCTGGTTAGAGTTACTTTTCGCATCTTTTTGGTTTATGCTAACCTTAACGGGTGCGTGTTGAATTTGTAATCACATTTCTAAAAAAAAAAAAAAAATTGGTCCGGTTCATTACATCGACGAAGGCTGAGAACGAAGTTTCAGAAGTAAGCAATAGAAAGACAAAAAAAATAATCTAAGTCTGGGTGAAATGGGCGCCCAAACTTTTGAGGGGTTAAAACCCACTTTTTGGCGAAGATCGTTCCAGAAGACCCCTCTTCATATTTCGTCAACTTCGCGATGAGCATAGTCTTCAGTCGATCTGACGCCGGAGCTCCAAATTCGATGAGATCGTCTGTAAGAGAAGAGTTTATAAAGAAATTGAAGATCAGAAAAATGGCTCACACTGTGAAAGTTCGGAGCCCCTCGAAGGAAAAGGCTCCCATGAATTTGAAGGTCAAGATCAAGTTTTTAGCTAGAGGTGACTCCACAACTTCTTTCTTAGAATCAGTCAAGCTCCGCTGTGAAACCTTCAGCTCGCCTGTCGGATCAATCTGCCAACGGGAAATCAGAGGTGAAGTAGCATGTCAAAATGGTGAAAAGTTGAAAATATCAAAAAATAAACTAACACTGGAGGAAGTGGGTGCCCCGGGTGAAGAAGGGCGCCCAAATTTTCATGCCTTAGAGAAATTTTTGAGATTTTCAAAGAGTTTCAAAATTACCAAGTGAAGGATGGCGTCCAAGTTCAATGAAGCTGAGTTTTACGGTTTTGGAAATAAAAGCAAAGAAAGCAAAACCTAATCCAAAGCCCTAAAGTCTATTTAACATCATTCTTTCATGTATTTTTCATTATTTTTGTAGGTAGCATCCAAAGGAGAAAGTTGGAGCAGGAAGTTTGAAGAATTTTTGTGATTCAAGAATCCATAGTTGCTGGTTTTACATTAGATTTTTCAAATCAGCAAGCATAAACCCTTGCTTTTTCAAGCTTTGTCATCTAGAAGATCAAATTTTTCAAGGAGAAGGCCAAGGCATTCCATTTTTCAGTCATCTGGGTCTTTTTGTCTCAATCTTTTGAAGAATTTTTCAAGAACTTCATCAAGTTGCAGCAAGTGTTTTTATTTTGCATGTCAGTGAAAACCTCAGTGCATTCAAATTTCAACCATCTGGGTCCTTTCCAATCAGTCTTCTGAAGAAAACCCATATCACAACTTTTTTCAAGAAAATTTCAAAACCTAGGGTTGGCTGCTTTTTTGATCAACCGTTAGGGTTTTGCAAATCTAATCAACTGGGTCCATTTCTAATCTTGTTCTGAACAAAACCTGTGCCAACTTTTTTCTGTGAAAATTGAAGAAATTAGGGTTTGTCGTGCTTTTTAGGCAAAATTCAAAAATTTTCAAAATCGCATCGACCGGTTGTCTTCGCATCGGAATTAACAAAACCCATATCTCTGGTAGTAAATTTCTCAAAAATTTGTCCGCTATAATAAAAATCAGCATTCTAAAAATAGAAGTTGCTCGTGAACTTGTCAATCAAGGCGAAGCTTACCATTCTTCAAGGTTTTCATTATGGAGTACACCCCCCTCGAGTTTAAGACCAAATCAGCACTATGTAAAAACTTCATCATCTCAGCTGAAGAACACAAGGAGGTGTGATATGAGAAAAATGAAAGGTATCAGAAAAGAGTTGTGCAATACTCTTCTGTTGGAAATCAAGAGAAGTGTCAGAAGCATAAAGTTGCAGAGCCACCAAGTTATCAATTAGTGAGTAATCTTTTTGGGCAACGATGTTTTTCAAGAACATAACTCACAAAGCAGCCAAAGAAGTGAAGGATTCTCTAAGTTTGATCACAGAAGGCAAGGAGATCTTGGAGAATCAAAATATTGCCTTAAGACAGTATTAATGCACCTGACCGGGACCTAGTTTCCTGCTTTTTAGCGGATATGATTGAGATTTAAAGCAGCTTTCATCTAGAAGCTTTCTTTCTATTCTTGGAACGATTCTTATCCATTCTTTGAAGAAGAGAAAGAAGATAAATGTAATAGTTGGCATTTCCCGCTTTTTCTGCTTTCTTAGGTGTTAGATGTTATCTTCTTTCTAGATTTAGTAATAAAGCTTGCTTGTTGAGCAAGCCCTAGATTGTGAAAGCAAGGAGATTTTAGGGTTCCCTACTCCTCTGCTTGTCTATAAATAAGAGCCTTTGCTCATTAGTTTTTTTTTAACCGTGCTAGTGAGAACAAAACACTGAGCCTATTATGCCTTCTATTTGTTACTCAAGTATTGTTCAATTGTGTTGTGATAAGCAAATTGTTGAGCCTCTTTAGCCAACAAGGAGTTAGTGTGATTGCTGTTTCTAGTGTGTAAAGAGCAAGATTGCAAGCCTCTTTAGCTGCAATTTCTTGTTCTAGGCATGTTAGAAGAGAGTTATGTTCTAGAGATTTGAGTAATAAAATCATGAGCCTCCTTTGCCTTGATATAAAATTGCAGATTTCCATTATTTGTGTTTTACTTTTATGATCTTGATTTCAACTTACATTGAAGTGTGTAGATGTTCGTTGAGAAAGAGTTTATCGAAGTATTTTGTCAGAAATCTACCTTGTTCATTTCTAGTTTCTCTTGCTCTGTTTATTACTTGAGAAGTTAGAAACGTCTTTAGTCTAAGTTAGTCGTAGTTGAAGTTCTTAAATTGGAAAATCTCAGCTGCGGCGTTTGTGTTTTATAAACCTTGTGCTCTAGCTGATCAAAAAAGATAGGCAACTTAGTTTTAGTTTACTTTCTTGAATACCATCAGCAAGAGGGAGCTTCCCCTCCTAATTTGAAGAGCAGTTTATCTGTGCATAGCTGTCCGTTTCAAATACGCATACCAGAGGTGCGAATTTAAACGCCAACAAGTATGACGGTAGGTTTCATAACCATGCAACCAATTAGGCGGTTGGGGTGCATCGTCAAGCAAACAAAATTCCCAATTGCACGACAATCAACGATCATACAGTAAACACCTCGAAAGCTCTAATTTTTTGCTTGGTAAAGAATATTTGGAACCTCTTCAAAATTCATGAAAATGATGTACGCTATGCAGATTTGTATGGTTTTGGAGGTCTTAAATTGGGCTTAGTGGCGGGGGCTTCGCCCCTTGACCTTGCCCTACATTCTGATAGGGAGTGCACCAGGGGCGCTGCCCTTGGACACTGCGAGGGGTGTCGCCCCTCATCCTTGTTGTGGGTGTTGCCCCTTAACCCTGCTGTGGGCGCTGCCCCCAAACTCCCATCGTACTCATTTGAATTGCCAAACCCCAGTGCAACCAGCTATCACAGTACAACTAGTGCTACCATACCCACATCTTGAAGAGTCAGGAGAGGAGTCCAGTGATGAATCCAACTGAGTGTACACTGGGATCAGTGAGCTAGATGCCTATGACCCTTGCGGTACAGTCCAAAGGTACTTGAGTGAGCTATAGCGGATGGCAAGGGTAATGTACGAAGTGCGGGAGATAGGGCAAAAATTAGTCATCGGGTTTGATCCCCTAGTGGCACAAGAGGTCGAGAGGATCCTGGCCTTCATGCAACACAGATATGAGAGTTAGTTTTCATTGCTTCATTTCGCGAGGATGGCCATGGTGGAGATGTTGGCCGCCTAACAGCCAACCCAACCCGTTGTAGTCGGGAGGCATGGTTGAGTGCTTACAACACTCCATGGGATGGAGAAGAGCTATGAAATATTCCGAGCCAATTTTTTTCGATTTTTTAAATTACAGATTACAAAGCAATGCACTCGTTAAGGTTAGCAGCTAAACCAAAACGTGCTGAAGTAACTCTAACCAGAATGTACACCAGGATCCCGATGTGGGCAAGGTGTGAGCATTGGTTAGAGGATCTAAATCAAATTGCTTATGCAGGAACTCTAACCAAGAATGGCGCCGATGATGGCGAGCATATGGTCAGAGGATCTTCTACACTAAGTGCTGAAAGGGAACTCGACACCAAGTATGTGCTACCCAATCCAGTATGGAGTGAGGGGCGACCATATGGCGGAGTGTTACAAAATACAATGCTTGAAAGAAATAACTGTAATGCTGAAAATACTCAACACCCAGAATGTGCTTTCTAACCCGGAGTGGGAAAGGAGCTACCATAGGGCGGAGATGTAAGATATTACAAGGCAATTACAGAAGGTAAAGATGAGCATTACAAATCAGATAATTAAGCAAGATTAAGAACTGCTGCCAGTACTACTGTCAGCTTACAATATGATAGAGAATTCGCCTGCCAAGAGCATAGAGTTAGAACAATTCAACGAGCATTTAGATATAGAATTCTCCTTGCTTAATGGAAATACCAAACTGATTTCTTCTCCCAAAAACCAGATTTAAAATTCTGATCAAATCAGATCTGCACCTTTAAATGCAAAACCAGCAACCCTAAAATCCACTAAAATGCTCACAACTCACTCAATACTTGTCAGAATGACATGAGACTTGATGCAAACGAATGCTAGGATGATGACAATGAAGACTAGACAAAGAAACAACTGACAAATTGAAGTATTTTTTTTCTAAACACTTGCCAGGCGGAACAGAATGGTACAGCCTCTAGAAATGTTCTACCAACAAGATAAACTCAGATTCTTCATTATAAATCACCAAAATTTGCACAAATGGGCGCCTAGGGCATAGAAATGGTTCTAGCCAATACCCAGAACGAATATATTTTTATTTTTTGACTTATGAGCAAATACAACATGCAGCTATACTAAATCAGCAACTCCAGAACTTCATTAACATGCTAGAAATTGAACTACAAATGCAAAACTTACTACAAAACACTCAACTAAGCAAACCTCTCCACTAGGTGCTGTCTCTCAAGCACGAAGTCGAGCCCATACTAGGAGGCATTCATTCCTCGAAGCAATTCCACAACCATTTCGGCAGCATAACATTAGCATAGACAAAAGATCCCAAATGATGATCAAAGCCTTCCTTTTATAACTTTCTCGTTGACTTCTCAAAACCCTAATCTCCTCTTCAAGGCAAAAACCCTAATCTCTTTCAAGGATGGCGTCCATTTCCTTCAAGCTCAATATTGACTTTATAATTAAAATCAATACTTTAATAATTGCATCCCCTTTATAGCTTGTTTTGACTTTGGATAAAATGTAAAATATAAAATAATCTTTAATGAGGCGCCACCCTCAAAAGCCCACTTTTCAAAACAACATAAAGTCAATAGACTAGGCCAAGGGGTCAATGTCCGAAAATAATATTAAAACTTGACTTTTTAATTAATTATATCAACTTATCTCTCCAATTGTGCCCTGAAGCCAATAATGACCAAGTCAACTGATCGAACTGACATAGGAAGTCAACCATGCCGGACCCAACTGCTAAACTGCCAAAAATAGAATTTACTAAAAATAGTAAATTCCGGGAAATGCTCAGAATGCCGAGATGAACACACCACTGTGAAGCTCTCTGAAAACCCAGAAAGGATCTGCCATTGAATCCATCATCTCTGAGCAATAACCTCCTCAAAAATAGGAAACCCTAATTTATCTTCCGACTAGCCTTCGGGTTCCCAAAGAAAAGGCCAACAGTCACTGGAAAGATCAGGTTTGAGAAGGGGACATTACAAAAGGATGTGTTTGTCTGATGGCGACGCCAGACACTTTCCATTGAGGAAGCGAATGAGGCCAGGGATAAAGCACTGGCGTAGGTAGAGAGTAGTGAGGTAGAGGTAGTGGATCAAATCCGCAAGTTGTAGGAGTAACTGGATCAAGTGACTATAGTCGAGTGTACGATAGTCACAACTCTCAAGTAGGCAATGGTAAAGGATAGATTGTTGGCAGAGCGTGATGCCCAGTTGGTCGAGAAAGACAAACTTTTGGCTGAGAAAGTCATTCCTATGAGTAAACATGCTTGTGGCCAATTGGTTAGTGCTTTCTAAAGTTGTCCTCCGAGAGGTTGGAGGTGCTATCTTCCATATTTAGTGTTGTTTTTGTTTTTAAACTTTTGTAGCTCATTTTCAAAAGCTTTAGAAAATGAAAAAAATTAAAAAGCTCAGTCCACATTTACTTCTTGATGTAGTTTTTTTGTGTTTTTATCTATTAGATTTGGTTCATAACAACGGTATTGGAAGCACCTTCTTGAACTCATGGGATTACAAAATTTGGCTTCAATTTTAGCTACACAAGAATGGAAAAGTTGGTGAAATTAGGAGCTCTGAAGTCGTCAATGGAGGTCAGTTATCTGCTAGGTATCAGATTCAACGCCCAAGCATCAAACAAAAGGTTAGATGATGAACATGCACGACGAATGAGGGAGAAGGTGAAAATTGTGGAAAAATGACTAAGTTTGCTTGACATGGGCGCCCTATAGAGAAAAGGCGCCCATCTTTTTAGGGCATCAAATGGTGAAATTAGGGTTTGAGCTCTGAGACGAAGTTGTTCAGAATCCTCCCAGCTCGGCAGCGAGCCTGGCAGTGCAGTCATCGGATCATCCAGTCATCTAGGATTCGAGATCAAACAGAGGAGTTTCAAACATAATGCAAAATGAAAATCATGAAAATATCAGAAAATTTTCTAACTTTGGGAACCTTCAGTGCCCCAGATGCCTAGGGGCGCCTAGCTTTTTGAGGAACCTAACTCAGCAGTTAGGGTTTGCAGATGGGATCAATCTCTTTAGAATTCAGTCAGCTTCGCAATGGATGTCTTTGTCAAAGCATCTGGCTTGTTAATCTCTGACAAATCCAAATCGAGTTGAAGATGCAAAATGAAGGTTTGAATTTGAAAATAAAATCAGATGAAAAATATTCTAAGTTTGGAGCAAACGGGTGCCCCTAGAAGAGAAAGGCACTGAATTTTTCGGGGGACCTAAATGGATGATTTTGCGAGTGAAGCCTCCAACGTGATTTTCTCAGAATTGATCAGGCTTTCAAACGAGACCACCAACACGTCAATCGGGGTTGGCAATTGCCAGATGCAGCAGGTGGAACAGAGGGTTTGACAAGAGCCAAAGTCAAAAGCAGAGCAGAAAATACAGAAAAATGACTAACTCTGGTGAAGTTTAGTGCCCCAGGTGCCTAGGGGTGCCGAAAATCTTAGTGGCTCAAATTCAACTTTTTGACGAAGTGATCCCCAAAAAACCCCTCTTAGAATCTCCTTAGCTTCATAATGAGCCCATCCATCAATCAATCCGACGCTTAGATCTTCAGATTTGATAGGATCGTCTGTAGAAGAGGAATTGATGAAGAAACAAAAAAGTTTCGAAGTCTGGTCAAGGTGGGCACCCCCGGAGAGAAAGGGCACCCAAGGTTTGGAGGTCTGAAACAATAGAATTTGCTGATAAGGCCTTCAAGATCACCTCATTGGTTTCAGTCAAGCTATCCAACGAAGCAGACGGTTATTCAATTGGATTAGTGTAGCTCTCGGAATCGAGATTTCATCAGAAGATCAGAGGGGAAATGAAGAACTTGAAAATCATGCAAAAATGGCTAACATTGTGAAAGTTCAGTGCCCTTGAAGGAAATGTGCATTGATGATTTTGAAGGGTCAAACAAAGTTTTTAGCCAGAAGAGCCTCTAGAGTGATCTTCTCAGAATCAGCCAAGCTTCGCAATGAAACATCCAACACATCAAACGAATCAATCTGGAAGATAGAGATCAGGGTGAAAGTGGGGGTTCAAAATTGTTAAAAGTTGAAAAACCCAGAAAATGGCTAAGTTTGAGGGAAGTTGGCGCCCTTGGAGAGAAAGGGTGCCAAACTTGTTATGACTTAGTTAAATTTCCAAAATTTCAAAATTGCAAGTTGAAGTGAATGTCCAAGTTCGGTGCATGAGAAGATTTTAGGGTTTGCATGAATAAAAACAAAAGAAAGCAGAGTTATTTCAAACCCCAAGTCTATTTAAGACGTCTCTTCAATGCAATTTTCATCATTATTGTAGGTGGCGTCCCAAGGTGAAGAGTGGAGCAGCAAATTTGAAGCGTAATTTCAAGATTCAGGAGCTCAAGGTTGCTGATTTTCATGAATAATTTTCAGACTGGCAACATAAGACCTTGCTTTTTCATGCTTTTTTCATCTAGAAGATCAAATTTTTGAAGGAGAAGGTCAAAGTTTTTCAATTTTCAGCCATCTGGGTCTTTTCATCTCATTCTTCTAAATAATTTTTGAAGATTTTGATCAAGTTGCAGCAACTGCTTTTTCCTTGCATGTTAGTGAAATCTTCAGGGTTTGCAAATTTTGATCATTTGGGTCCTCTCAAAACAGTCTTCTGAAGAAAACCCATATCACAGTTTTTTTCAAGAAAATTTCAAATTCTAGGGTTGGCTGCTTTTTTGATCAGCCCTCAGTGTTTTTCAAATCTAATCAACTGGGTCCATTTCTAATTGTATTCTGAACAAAACCCAAGTGCCAACTTTTTCAGTGAAAAATTGAAGAAATTAGGGCTTGTTGCTTTTTCAGTCTAAGTTCAAAATTTTAAGAAACGCACGATTTGGGTTGTCTTGCAACGAAATTATGATGATACCCATCGAATGAAGTTGTCTTCATGGAATTCTTAAGGTAGGCATGTGAGGGCCATACAGTCTTGAGGAACATAAAGAAATCCGCCTGTGGTTTTCCATTGGGGTTGGGGATCTATACATGCAGATCAACAGCAGTTGCTAAGACCATGGGAGATGAGTTGGATAAACTTGGTCTCAAGCCTTACAGCGAGGGACGATCATATGACCCTCATGGCGTCTATATTGCTTGACTGGAGAAGAACTATGATCATTTACCCGCTCTCGAAGATTTTTGGGCAACTTGTAGGGATGACTTTGAGGTGTAGAGGCGTAATTATATTAGGCTCACTCTTCATCAGATGAAAGACTACTTATCGGAGGACATTGAAGGGTTATTTGATGATGATGAGGATGTACTTCTTCCGCTGTATGCCCAAAAATGAATTGAAGAACAGCCCCTTCCAAAGATCAATTGGGCCAATAAGGAATCTCTCTCAGTTGAAGAGAGGAAAAAACAAGTCCTTGAGTACAACAAAGTTTTCCTAGTCCTTAAGAGGAAAAACTCCATTGTAGCAGCAGAGCCGCCAAGGACACAATCATCACTTCCCTCTTCTTCTAGAACACAGTCGAAAGGGAAAGGCATAAATCAGTCTCAAGAAGGTGTGAAGGGTAGTAGATCAAATAAAAATGTATGAAGAAGGTTAGATTTCTCAGGCATCAACCCACAATTGAAGCAAAAGCTCCTCTTGATGAGCCCGTACCTTAGAAGGAGACAAAGGAGCTGCCCTTAATGCATGATTCCATACTATTGACAGGGTCTTCACCATTGAAGACGATGAAGAAGATGCAATTGTACCTCCCAAGGAAGTTAGTAAAGATACTACCGTATCTTGGCTTGAGAGCTCCTTGGGAAGGGAGAGAAGAAGACCTTGATATCAGGTGGATTTTGAGAACCTTGATAGTATCTATTAGGAACCTCCTAAGAAGAAAGCAAAGAAACAAGTTCACTTTTATAGGAATTTTGATGGTGAGATAGCCATGGAGACTGCCATACCTCCCATAGATAAGAACAGAGATGAAGTCGACATGGATGACTTCGTGATGGTCAAAGCTAATCTTCGTAAAAACACCAGGCATGCGGATGTCAGTTTGTTCAGAGTTGTGTCTAAAAGCCTTCAAGAAAGAGTGCTCAAGGATGGAGAAGACAAAGCAGCCCTCAAGGCTGAATTACAACAATTCAGGCTTTATATTTCTAACCTTGTCCATGGCTCTTCACAGTGTACTCAGTTGCTGCCCTAGGTTTTAGAGACACCAGCTGATCATCATCAATTGAGACAGTTGGTATTATGTGGGAAGGAAACTCGAGTGGATCAAGAGTTTCATCGTCAGAGGAAAGGAGATCTTAGCACAAATTTTTTCAGTTTAGAGACAACGCTCATGCAGTACGTCAAGGTATTCAAGGGTTTGAACAGTCAATGGCAGAGGTGAAACCAAGGCATGAAATCATCATTACTGATTTGGATACAACCTATGGTTTAGTAGTCTTAAAAGAACACGAGGCAAATCCTTGCTTGGAGAGAGCGTCATGTCTTCAAGGTTAAAACCTACGAGAGGGTATTCGAGGAGTTTATTGCCTACAGACAAAGGGTGATCGAAACTCTTCTTTTCATCAATGAGTTCGTCACAAAGATTCCTTCTCGATACAATCTTGAAGATGGTTCCTCTATCAGGCTTGATGAAGTGTAAACACAATTTTAGAGTGTTGTTCACAGCTGTGATGGTAGCAGTCCAGTTGGTGGGAGAATGAGTCATATTTTCATGACGTCAACAAAGTTTGAAAAGGCGGCCAATGAGGTTGAAGATTTCTTGAGATCAATAGCAGATGGAGAGGAAATCTTAGAAAAGCGTAACTTTGCTATTGAGGGTATAGATGCACTTGATCGGGACATAGTTTCCTATTTTTAGCAGATGTCATTGAGATTTAAAGCGGCTTTCATCTAGAGGCTTTGTTTCCGCTTTCTTTCTATTCTTGGAACAATTCTTATCGATTCTTTGAAGAAGAGAAAGAAGACAAATTGTAATAGTTGGCGTTTCCTGCTTTTCTTGCTTTCTTGGGTGTTAGATGTTATCTTGTTTTTGGATTTAAAAATAAAGCTTTCTTGGTAAGCAAGCCCTAATTGTAAAAGCAAGGAGATTTTAGGGTTCCCTACTCCTCTGCTTGCCTATAAATAAGAGCCTTTGCTCATTTATTCTTTAACCATGCTAGTGATAACAAAATGCTGAGCCTATAGTGCCTTCTATTTGTTATTCGAGGAGTGTTCAATTGTTTTATGATAGTGAATTTCTCAGTCTCTTTTAGCCAACAAGTAGTTGTTGTAATTGCTGTTCCTTTTGTGTAAGAACAAGTTTGAAAGCCTCTTTCGCTGCAAGTTCTTGTTCCGTGCATGTGTTTAGTTTAATCTATTGTTCCAGAAGTTTGAGAAATAATGTCTTGAGCCTCCTTTGGCTCAATATAATGTCTAAAGTTTCTATTATTATTGTTATGCTTATATGATCTTTAACTTCGACTTGCATTGAAGGTAAGTAGATGTGTGTTGGAAGGAGAATTTATTTAAGTACTTTGTCAGAGAATCATACTTTGTTCATTTCTATTTCTCTTGCTCTACGTATTACTTGAGAAATTAGAAACATCTTTAGCGTAAGTTAGTCGTAGTTGGAATTCTTAATTAGAAAATATCAGCTGTGGCGTCTTGTGTTTTATAAACCTTGTGCTTTAGCGGAACCAAAAAGATAGGAGAATTAGATTTAATTTACTTTCTTTCATACCATCAGCAAGAGGGAGCTTCCCCTGCTAATTTGAAGAGCAGTTTATCTGTGCATAGCTGTCCGTTTCAAATTCACATTCCAAAGGTGCGAATTTAAACGTGAACATTATGACAATGAATATTGTGGTTTGGACCCTAGTCCATGAAAAACAAAGAACAAGGAGACCAAAGATAGGATAAAGAAGAGGGCCATCATGTACCTTGGAAACAAAAAGGAGAGGCAAGAAGACACAACTAATGGGAGAATCCTTTTCTAAAAAATTGGAGAGAGTAGTCTAGTGAAAAAATGCAAGAAAATTAGGTGGGAAAGCATGATAGAGATCACTATTCCCAAGTTTGATGGGGTGAGTAACATTGTTAAGCCTAGGGCATGGATTGGCAAGTTGAATTGTTTCCAATAGAATGATATAGGTGAGTTTTAAAAAAATCAATTTGGCAAATGCACCTCGAGGCATCAACATTTGATTGGTTTGAAATAGTTGCGTGTTGTTTTACTGAAATCAAAATTTTTGTGTCACTAACGCATTTTGATTAAAATGGTCTAAATCTTGTAAAATTGTTGTCAAAAGTCAGTTTTTGGTCAAACAAAGTATGGGTTTTTTGTGGGTTTACTGTCAAGAAGATAATGGCAAATTTTAAAAATTAGGGTTTTCGGGCCCTTATTTTTAGGGAAAAACCTTAAAAATAGGATCTTTCCAGAATTAATTGAAAATTATTTTGATTGGCTTATTTCACTTCATGATCACATTGGTGAAGTCAGAACCTGGAAAAAGACAGTTTAGCTTTGGTGGGTTGTTTTCTCTATTTCAGGAGAAAAGTTAGGACCTTTGAGGTCAACAATGGCAGATGGCCAGATACCAGGTGTCGAAATCTAAGCCTCAAATGCTTGAATGAAGATTCTCTGGTGAAATATGTTCAAAATAATGCTTTGTGACGGAGGGGATTTTCGATAAGTTGAAAATACTTGAAATTTTTCTAACTCTGAAAATAAAAGTGCCCCTGCTAGCCAGGGGCGGCCAAGGTTTTAGAGGCTTAGATTACCTTTTCGAGGTTTGTCACTTCTAAGAAGTCTTCTCCTGAATTCTTCCAACTTCGCGATGAGCCTTCCAGCCAGTCCAGAAGATTTATCTAGCACTTGAATTTGAAGATCAAGTGAAGAACGAAGGAGAATGAGGGAGATGAAATTAGTCAAAATTTGACTAACACTGGTGGAGAAAAGCGCCCTTGCTGGCTAGGGGCACCCAAACTTTTGAGGCACCTATCATAACTTTTTGATCAAATGACACCTAGAATGTTTGTCTTAGACTTGATCAAGTTTTACAACGAATCTGTCAGCGGATGAATCTGAGTTGCCAAATTGCCGGAATCGGGAGTTAAACATAAGGTTTTTGTCATGGTCAAAATGAGGTTTCAGAGCACAACAACGCCCGTGTTGGCTAGGGGCTCCTAGTGTTTTGAGCCCTCAAATGCAGCTATTGGAGTTTGCTCAAATGCTCATCCTGTTCGAAATTCTTCCAATTTTCCATTGCATATTTCAGCTTGAGCGGAAGGCTTGTCAGTAGCCGATAGTCGGAGATTGAACGAAGAACGAGGCAAGTTATATGTTGGGTGAAAATTATGTAATCAACTTTCGACAGATTACACAACTTGGACATCAGCCACAGCTATGTGAGATGTGAATCTCTCCTCTCGGAAAGGGGAGGCGCCCTTCTTACTGCTAAGAGAAACAATAGTAAATCACAAAAGTAATTACAAAATGTACACGAAATTCACGGAGTGGGGGGGTGTGTTACATTCATCCTTCTCTCTTTTTTCAGAGAAGATGTTTACAATGCTTCACGGTTGGAAGTCTGACTCTTTTGATAACTTGAAACGTAACAACTAGCAAGCATTACCAATATCTCTATCTCGCCAAAGCCGCTGCAGAGATACCGTAAGTAAATAACAACAAACAAATAAATTAAAAGGGAAAGCTCACGGCACAAAGTCATTCCGTAGCTTTATCAATGTTGGATCTGTATAAACGTACCGTTTGCTACGTTAGAAGCACAAAGTCTTCTTAGACGCAACAATTCTTCAAACAACATGAACGATTACAAGCACAAAGTCTTGTAGATCATCCAACAAGAGTGTCAATAGCACGAACGATTACAAGCACAAAGTCTTGTAGATCCTTCGACAAAGTATCCAAGAGTATGAATAATTATAAGCACAAAGTCTTGTAGATTATTCAACAAGAACATGTAAGAGCATGAATGATTATAAGCGCAAAGTCTTATAGATCACTCAACCAATGATAAACAAAATAACAATGCAATCTAAATAATAGATGTAACACAAAGTTTACATCAACCACTTAGAGTCTTTCAGATTCCTCG